>JADLZN010011351.1:0-213110 GCA_018155175.1 Sinocyclocheilus anophthalmus | reverse complement strand
CGCAGTACACCTTCACCAGGTGCCCATTCGTCTATGCCAACTCACCAGCCGAATTTAACATCTTCCTCAACAAAGCATGCCCGGATGCCAGGGTAAGAGGGAACTTAATCTATGTTGACGACCTTCTGATGAAACACACGACGGTGACCGATCACCTGAAAGAAATTGACCACGTCCTGCACCAACTGACTGCCGCCGGCACCAAGATTGCCCTCCACAAAGGACAATGGTGCAAAACCAAGGTCAACTATGTGGGCCTACTCATCGGACCACGAGGTATTGAGCCACAAACCAGCCGCATCCAGGCCATTCAGAACATTAAACCACCTGCCAATGTCTCGGAACTCCGAAGTTTTCTAGGCGTGTGCAACTATTCAAGGCAGTTCATTGAGAACTATTCAGACATTGCACGCCCTCTCACTGCCCTTCTGAAAAAGGACTGCCCCTTCGCCTGGACAGACGAACAGCAAAATGCCATGAATGAGCTGAAATGACATCTGTGCACTGCTCCATGTCTGGCTTACCCAGATCCACAGAAGGAGTTCTACTGGATTCTCCATCCACTGCCTCAGCGCTGGTATATACCAATGGCATGACCAGGACAAAAGAGTGGTCGCATATGCCAGCAAGACTCTTCTTCCCCCAGAGTGCAAATACTCAGACTGTGAGAAAGCCCTGCTCTGTACTGTATGGGCCATCCAGAGATTCTCCAACTACATCGGAGCACAGAAAGTGATCATAGAGACTTGTCACCAGCCTGTCACTTTCCTCAACAGCCAGCGCATCCGCGACGGTGTGGTCACAAACGCACGCATAGCCACATGGCTAATGGCCCTCCAGGGGTGCAACGTTGAAGTACGATATGCTCAAAATCGTGCGCTGGGTAATGGCCTGGCAGCCTGCCAAAGCTGCTCCGTTGACACACCGACTGAGATCGTAGAAGCAGAAAGGCCCCAACCACCGCCACCTACCTGCCACAGGTATTTTGACGAAAATGTCTGCCAAGGCATGCCCACAGCCTACGTCGATGGATGTTCCTACAACCACGAGGGCATCCTAAAGGCAGGTGCTGGTGTTCTCTGGCTAAATGATCGACCCTGCCCACCACAACACTTCAAGCTGGGTCCACAATCGTCACAATATGCTGAGATAGCAGCTATTCTCATAACCCTGCAGATAGCATCAACCTGTAACATCAGAGAACTGCTCATCTGCACAGACTCCAACTATGCCAGACTTGGCTTCACATGCCATCTTCCAGGCTGGAAGCAAAATGGTTTCAAGACAGCAAACAACAAACCAGTTAAACACCAACACCTGTTCCAGGCATGCGATGACATCACATGTGAACATGATATGATCGTCTATTGGAAGAAAGTGAAAGGACACTCAAAGCAACCTGGTCCAGACAAGGACCTCAACAACCAAACAGATGCCCTAGCCAAAGCAGGTGCACTACATGGCGAGTTATGGTCTCCACCAACCCACCAACCCACCCTTAACGTGGCAGCCATAACCCGCAGCAAACACACTCAACCCACCACAATGCCCACCTCACAGCCGCTTATGCTGGCTCCTCAATTCTCCACTAATGACATTGCCGACATGCAAGCTTCTGACTCCGCCATCAAAACCATCCTTCACCACCTCTCTGACCCCTCCAGCCACCCTATCACACCAGATGAACTTGCTGCTTCCCCAATCCTCAAACGCCTATACCACCTAACACACATGCTGCGTGTGATAAACAACATCTTGTTTTATGCCCCTGATGACCTCACTGCACCAAGGCTTGTGGTGCCACACTGCCTAAGGGGGGTGATGCTGATGTATGCTCACGACGCACCATGTGCGGGACACCACGGCACAAGAGCCACTTATGAGACACTCAAACAAGTGGCATACTGGCCCGGCATGCAGCAAGATGTGGCAGAGTACGTGAAAGGATGCCTTGTCTGCTGCCAATTCCAACCGTCTAACCCAAACCACAGAGCCCCACTGCAGCGCAGAGGAGTCACGTTTCCTTGGTCAGACCTTCAAATTGACTGGGTCGGACCCTTACCCAGGTCAACAAGAGGCAACAAGTATTTCCTCACAGTCGTGTGCCAATTCACAAAGTTCGGGCTGCCGCTGAGAGTCAACTCAGACAGAGGCACCCATTTCACAGCTGAGATCATGCAGCAGATTTGGAAACTCCTGGGAGTACAAGCACAACTGCACATCAGTCACCATCCAATTTCTTCGGGCCAAGTGGAACGGACGAATCAGACGGTGGTCAGTATGCTAAGAAAATATGTGTCTGCTAATCAAAAGGACTGGGATGTGAAACTGCCCTGGTGCTCATGGCTATCAGAGCATCTCCACAAGAATCAACAGGTGTGCCTCCTTTTGAGCTAATGACAGGCCGGCAAATGACATTGCCCTTGCACCTGCTGTACCAGCCAGGAGACTCCAACCTCGTCACCGCCTACACCACTCATCAATACCTTGATGAACTACACCGGCATTTGAGAACCACATTTGCTTTTGCCCAACAACGACTCCAAAAGAGCGCAGAAGGCCAGAAAGCATATTACGACCGGAAGGCGTCACACAAAGAACTGGATGTGGGCGACAGGGTCTGGTACTACAGCTACGCACAGCCTCCTCAGATAACCTCTCATCGGCTATCAAAGAAGTTTCTGCCACACTGGACAGGACCGCATGAGATTGTGGACAAACTCTCCCCTTTGCATATCGCAAGCTGAGTCGGGGACAGAAAGAACCGGTTTTCAAATGGGTCCATCGTAACCAGGTCAAGAGACATGTGGCTGCTGTCAGGGAAAGACAAGGGGGGGGGGCTAGTGCTAACTAGGCCCCGCTGCAGTTTTCAAAACAAAAGACTGTCTCAACCAGTCCAAGCATCTCGACCAAAGACATTCATTATCTCTGCCCCAGCAAGCCCTTCCTTCGAGACAACACTGAAGGAATCTGCGGGTTACAACCCATGCACAGAGAGACACTCGCCCTGCTGATGCCAAGCCTCGCGCACAAGTCACAGAAACGCAAGCAGAGATTGTGGGAAATCAGTGGCTCGTCAACACACCCATCGGTACCGCCACACTGACCTATGACCCGCATGACACGGCCACCCGTGTCAGCCTGCCCAACCAGAGTATGTGGATTCAAGTGCCCAAAGGTGCCATCCTCCACCTCGGTGACCTGGCGCTGTACCACCTTCCAAGTGAAGAGTACCAATCCGAGGTAGAAATGCCAGCCTTCTTCAGGGACCACAATCTCACCCTGGAACCTGAATTGGAACTGAGCATTGAGAAAGGGGGGTCCCAGATGATTGACATCACCCCAATCGACACAGCCCTCCAAGCACTGTCCCGGATGTCTGTCCAGAACACCTTTCCCGTCGCTCGATCCTGGACCTCTGCCGACACGGCACTTTGCCTTGCCACAGCAATCGGGTACACCCTAACACTCGGTCTTGCTTTTGTCCTGTTTAACAGAGTCAACGGGGTGCAAAGGTCCATGAACAGGTGCACAGCTGCCCTTCCTCGAACCTTCAAACAGAGCCACCGGAAGAGAGGGACCCAGGCGGAGACAATGCTGAACCTTACCTAGGTTAACACCCAAGCTGAGGATCCGAAGGATGAGGAAAATTAGGATCCACCTGCCATCTGAGAATCCTGATCCACCTGCCATCTGACAATCCTGATCCACCTGCCATCTGACAATCCTGATCCACCTGCCATCTGTCAATCCTGATCCACCTGCCATCTAGCTATTATGGTCCACCTGCTACCCGATCATCATGATCCACCTGCTGTCCGACCATCATGACAACTGTTGTCTGATGATGTTTGCAGGTGAACTTCGTCAGCCAAAAAGGGGGGCTGTAGTGTCTGCGTAGGATCATGCATGAGCGTTGGACTGTTTATGGCTTAAAAGACCCTTTTAGCCTTTTGACATTTGCATATAAATTACAAGTTCTGGTCAGAGAATTTACGTTCGTATAGGGGTTTTAAATTGCCAGATGGTTCTTCACCATCAAGAAGATTCGAACCAGCCCCCACTATCATCCTTCTCAATCTGACTTCAAACACTGTGTTAAAGACTTGTAAATTACCTCGATGCCGGGCAGGCCACAACTAACGCACACACACACACCAACTACACACACACACACACACATGACATTTCTTTATTTTAGACTATATTTAATCAGTTATAATTGTATCTGGTATATGCATGTGTTGTGTGTACGTTCCCCTATTAGATTAGCTGAGTTACCACTCGTTATTTGTATTAGTTAAAGCCATAAACACTGATATTCAGGTGTATGTATGTATCTTTGGTTTAATCTATTCCAAATGGTTGCTTCTTGGTATCAATGTTACCTGTTTTTTATTCCTCGGACAATGACTTACAGTATGTGATTGTGAAACACATCATACGATTTGTACTATATTTTTGGTTAAAACTACAGAAATTCCAGACCTGCCATAAAACATCCAAATGAGCCATAAACAAGAGACAAAGAAAGTTTCTCCTGCTCAAAATTCATGCCTCTTATTGGCCAGTACACACAGAATAGAAATTCTCAAAAGCGATCAGCCCGAAATAACTTTGCTCAGAAAACTTCTTCTTCGTTTGAGACAACACCTTTCAGGACTCTCAAGATCTTCCTTTTGAGTTTTTATTTTCTGGCAGTTTTTACTTTCAAATAACGTTAGTTGCTGTGGACTTTTTCTTCAGAAGAACCAGAAGTAAAAACTTCCAGCTGACTCCTCACGAACTCATCAAAAGACCTCCGTTATCTACCGCATCCGGACTCTTCTTCAGCGATCGAAAAACCAATGCAAGTAACCGCTTAAACTTATTTAGATGCGTGTTTAAGTTTCAGTCCCTTTTAAGGTGATTATTGGATTTTTTGATGATTTTTCAGAGGTTGTGGTTTAGTGATGTGAAATACTGCCATTCTTTCCCTATTCTCTCTCTTTTCCTTACTTTGTTTCATTCTGTGTATATGTTTTAGTTAGTTATATGTTAGATATAGTTTTCATTTATTAAATCCCTTATATTCACAACGAATTGTCTCTGTTTACTGTTCACAGTTCGAAGTCAATGAATGTTTGAACCCTTGCTACATTTTGCTAAGAATTACTGCTAGCACTGTACAAAGAAGGACAGTTTATTGTTCCGTGGCCAGAAAATAAATATTCCTTGAATTGATAAATGATTATATTGTATGCTCGGTGGACGGACAGTTCAAATAATTGTAATATTGATTCTGCTACAGTTAATTCGAAGATATAATCTAAATATTTATTATGAATCATAACCAGTTATAATTCGTCATAAATATTCCCCTTTTTAGAGCTAATAAATAATAATAAACATTACACCTCTTTCCTAGAGGCTGACGCCGGTTCCACCGCATGTACTTTTATAGCTTCGTGGTCTCTACGTCACCCTCCCGTGACGTCTCACCCATCCATTGGACGATTACACATGTGATTCAGAGCGTGGTCACGCTGAAGGCGTTCCCATAGTGTTCGACGCAGCGTCTCGTTCCCTTCAGGGAACCATGGTTAAATGCCTAACCCGGAGACGTTTTTCATTTTAGTTTCAAACACCTACTTTAATACCTTCATGTAATAAAAATAATAATATAATAAAAACAGCATCGCACACCACACATATACTGAACAAAATTATAAACGCAACACTTTTTTTTGCCCCCATTTTTCATGAGCTGAACTCAAAGATCTAAGACTTTTTCTATGTACACAAAAGGCCTATTTCTCTCAAATTGGGGGCAAAAACAAAAGTGTTGCATTTATAATTTTGTTCAGTATACTACTACACAGCCCAGCAATCTGTTTACACCTACTGCTGCCACGATCTCTAAAAAATATACAATTTAAAATAAAAATGTTAACTTTGCACTACATTTACCACTGTACTGGGGTATGCAAATGAGAGATTTTGTGAATTTGTGGCTATTTGATAATAAAATTAGCTACATAAAGATCACCTACCTTTTTCACTAACACTTTCGATCTCCACATCCTCACAGCTGGTGTATTCAGGCGTGGAGCCACCCTCTTCTTCCGAGCTACTGATGGACATCTGCCTTTTGTTGAGGCCTCGTTTGGGTCTATAGCCTCTAGGTGGAGGTGGCCGTAACGACTCAGATTGGTCCGAACTAAGAGAAGAATCTTTACACATTATTTCTGCAGCTCTTTCCCGCTTAGCTCTGTGCAGAAAAGCTGCAGACCCCGGTTCCAGATGCCCCTTTGGGCCCCAGTCATGTTCGTCCCTGAGGTCTGTGGGCCCAGCAGGGCCCCCTTGAGGGGCCTGTTTAGCAAGGGGTCCTTGTCCCCCAACACCACCCCCCACGGTCCTGTCCATAGAATAAGCTCGATGGTTTTCTAAAAGGGCCTTGTGGTTGTCATTGTTAGCTATTCGTTGCCTGCTCATGCGATTTCCAGCAGCCTCACTCCCATCTTGAATCAATCCAACTTCGTTGATGGCAAGGTCGCTGTGATGACGCTCCTGACGCATTTTGGACACTTTGGCATGCATACGCATTTCCTGTTCCTCCTTCTGTGGTTTTACAGGGTAGCGGGCGAGGTTCGGGTCACTGCGGTAACGAGTCTGATACTCCTCCTCCCGTCTTTGACGCTCCCGCTCTTCGTCCTCCTGTCTCCTTCGCCGCTCGGGATGGGTGGGCTCATTCTCTGGGTATTCCTGTGAGTGGCAGTTCTCCAGTCGTCTGCTGTCGCGCTTCTCACCTGGAGCTCGGTCTTCAGAGGCCTGTGATGACAACCGGCCAGGGCCTCGCCTTCTCTCTCCACGTCCAATCACCTTTCCATTCTGCTCGTGCAGGGACACAGGTCTCTTTCTATTATTGATTAGACAGAAATTGGAAAGAGTGTCAGATATAGCATTTGGAATTTCCAAGTATTACAGCCAATTTGCATTTACAACTGCTGCAATAGCAGTTATTTGTATAATAAATAGCACAACACCTGTTTACCCCTGTGTTTCAAATTGTGGGAATTCAAATCCAAAAAGGATTTAGCTGAATATGTATCTGATAGGAACACAAGCAACAGACATCATCTTATAAAGAGATTACAAGGCAAGAGCTACAGTCTACATACTGCCAGTTGAAAACAGGTCAGGATGAACAGATTTTGTTGAAATGTCCAGCTTAAAACAGACAAACTGTATGTTGACAGTATGGGTATGTAACACCACATATTTTGAAAATTCAGTTCTGGGAACCCAATGACTAGTCGACTAATTGGCCTTAATGAAGCGAAGCTCTCTACAATTAGGATTGCTTCACACAACCCTGGAGCTGCTTAGAATTTGACATGCTATCTTAAAAACATGTCAACAAGGTCCAATAGCTAGCATTAGTTAATGCATTTGGTATGAACCAGTGTTAGTTACGTTGACAAATAACTTTCGTCATAATTTTTTTCACCAACGACAACGAGACAATAACGAACTAAAACTCTTTTTGAATGACAAAAGCTATGACGTAAATCTATTGAATAAAAATTAGACGAAAATGTTAGGGAGGGACGATTTCGGAAGAGATTCATTCAGAACGAATCTGCTGTGTGGTTCCAATCTCCGTGGTTCGGAGGTTAGATGCGTAACTTACATATGTACCGGAGGGACATGAGCTAACATACACTTGCTGCACGTCGCATACAACGTTCAAAAATTTCAATATATGGGAGAAAGAGAAGAGCAGACATATGGATAAATCTGACGACGCAAGAGAGAACTCAATTTGCTCCTGATTTCTGAGCACAGAGACTGAAGCATACACACGGAAAGCGCGTCTCACAGCACACGAGTACTCTTTCGCGTCGCATGAAAGGAGAATTACACACAAAATTATGTTGAATTGTCCGTTTTGACGAGTTTTCACATAAACACAGTTAATTACATCTGAAGTAAACGTAAACAGCAGGGAGAACGTGTATCAGTACAATTCAGAAGTGCATTCGGTTTTAAGGGACAGCAGCCTAATTTAGTTGCTGTTGAATGTGTCATTGTGTTAATCAAGCAACAAAAGAAAGACTGAAAATCATGCACTGCTCTTGACTGAAAAAACTTTAGTAGCCCTAAAGAATAATCTAAATTTATTTACAGAAATATGTCTGCTTGAAAGAATGAAGAATATGGTAAACAAGTTGCTATAAAGAATGCATAATTAGCCTATATAACCATTGATATTTCATTAAAAAGAATAGGGGTGGGAATCTTTAGTCACCTCACGATCCGATTCCGATTCTGGGAGTCACGATCCGATTCCAAAATGATTCTTGCACATGTGCATTCATATCCTTACCTAATTATTAAGTATCGTTAACTTTTTAAAATAATTACAAATTGAAAAAAAAAATTAAAACAGTTGTAGGCTATGTTAAGAATTTTAAACTAATATAACTTCAAAACATACAAGCAAGTAGCAAATAATAAAGAGGAGCATAGAAACATATTACCCACAACGGTTACACTTTACTTGAAGGGGTGTGCATAAGACTGACATGACACCTTCATAATCATGAAATGACACCTACATAATCATGACATGACACATGTCATGAATATGAAGGAGGTTTTATTCATGTTTATGACACTGTCATTAAGTGTCATTCGCTCAGTAATGTCATTTTTAATGCAAATATGACATTGTTTAAAATGTCTTTGTTATGGTCTATGGTTAGGGGTAGGGTTAGGTTAGGGTTAGTTCAAATAATGTCATATTTGCATTAAAATGACATAACTGAGTGAATGACACTTAATGACAGTTGACATAAACATGAATAAAACCTTCATATTCATGATATGTGTCATGTCATGATTATGAAGGTGTCATGTCAGTCTTATGCACACCCCTTCAAGTAAAGTGTTACCACAACAATGAACAAAGAGTGCTTTCAGTATTTAAGATTACCTGAACGTTTTCCATTCAAGAACTGTGAGTGATTTTTCTTCATCTTTACTGTTGTTTTTTTTACTATGACATCATAGACATTGGGAGATCTTTTAAGCTGCATTCACGCACGTATCTCTTTTGAAATATAAGAAGTAATGTGGTTTGTCCTGTCTGTTTAATCCCTTAAGACATAACTGGCTGTGTTTACATTCATTTTGCGTCATAAAACCATTCTTCTGTTAGTGATGTTACTATTTTAAATATACAAGTCCACTGCATTCCAAACCACATAAATGATGACTTCATCGAGCATTTGTAAGGAAAATACCGACAGGCGAGACTGCAAACTTCAAGTGTAACATCAAACAAGTGTGCATCGCTAACAGTGCATCTGGTGCAATGAAGCCCGTGAATGTCCTTGTAATTCGCTTCAACCTTTCCAAACTTTATGAAAGATTATTTTACGGAAGGTTCGAGTGGTGTATGTGTGTGAGGAATTGGAAGCAAGCAGAATACGGGTATTTCTAAAGCAAACTCAGCGTCATCGTGCATCTGGTTAAAAACTAAGCTCAGAATCGATTCTGAAAATCTCAGAATCGATCCAGAATCATTGGAGAGAGAATCGAGATGCATCGATGGATCGATTTTTTTCTCCCACCCCTAAAAAATGAATACCATGTTCTTGTTCTTTATGAGAAGTCATTTTATTTAATTTGAACATGAAGGCATGTTGTGTGTCACCGCAGTTAAATCGGTGTCTATCATGATAAAACCTTAAAGGGGTCATATGATGCGATTTAAATTTGTCCTTTCTCTTTGAAGTGATACAAGCTCTTGGTGCATAAAGAATATCTTTAAAGTTGCAAAGACTAAAGTCTCAAATCCAAAGATATCTTCTTTATAAAAGTTAAGAGTCAACCACGCCTACCTAAAATGGCTCATTCTAACATGCCCCCACAATGTCTACATCTCGATGTGGGAAGATTTGCATAATGCCGCCCAAATGTTCACGCAAAGAAAGAAGGCGTAACTTTTATTCTCGCTGTAGTATTGTTGCTGCCTCCATGTCGTGAAGACGCTGTGTGTTTCGTTGTGAAAGCGAAACTACTTCGTTTGGTCTTCCAAAAGAGAACGCTCGTCATGCCTAGATCTGATCCATGCTGGTCGCTGAGGAAATACATCAACTTCGCGCTTTGGATCGCTGGATCGGCTTTCACCGTGGATGATGTGGAGTCCAGCCCGGGGTCGTCACACGCCGTTCTCAAGCCTGCTGGCCGTTCCTCACTCAAGCTCGCCTGCCTCTGCTCACTCTAGCCCACAGGCCTCAGCTCACTCTAGCCTGCCGTGTGTGACGCTGTGTGTTTCGTTGTGAAAGCGAAACTACTTTGTTTGGCCTTCCAAAAGAGGACACGACTAGAAATCAGTGGTTAAGTTGTATTTACAACACTGTTCCAGAACAGTTCAACCAAATATTCAGATGTGTGGCAGCACATTTTATGGAAAACTATTTCCTGGCAGAGTAGACTACAATGCCCGCTGTTCTGACTCACAAACTGTAAGTAAGTTTTTTTTCGGGATGCACCGTTGAACCGGCGAGAATAAATCGGTGTTTTGTATTTTTTTCGTCCGATTTTTCCGGAAGTGTGCACAGAGGTGCCAGCAGAAAAAATACCACGCAGAGCAAGCTCACTGTTGGTGATGCACGATGAGATATTGGAAGAAAAATCTTTAGTGATTAAGGATACGGGCAGCCGTACAGCACTGGAAATGCCGAGCTACCTGTGGCACAGATACCAAGAAGTGAACAGCCGTTGGTGTACTGGCACACAAATAAGAGCCGCTTTCCTGCACTCGCTGAAGTTGCACGAGTGTACCTGTCCACGCCCTGCACAAGCGTAGACAGTGAACGTTTGTTCAGCTCAGCTTCTCACGTGTTGGATGAGAAACGAAACAGACTAACTTGTGACAAAGCTGAAATGCTTCTTTTTGTAAAGAAGAACTCGCATGCACTTTTGTAAACGTCGGTTCTGTAGGCTATAGGATTAATATTTTTTATTTTACCTTAAAATTACATTGACTTAATGTGATTTAAAAAGCACCTGAATCGGCCAGTTTGCTTGTAAAAAATCGGTATCGGAATCGGCCATGAAAAATCATGATCGTGCATCACTAGTTTTTTTATATTAAAGAATTTGCCAATGATGATTCAAACGCGAGTTTTGAGCAGTGTAGAGTAGCGCTTGTTGTTTGTCATTTCTCCGATCACAAATGCAGACATGTTTTTATGTTTACGCGGCGCGATGCAACGATTAAAAGACTGTATAAGTCATTATAATCCATAATTGTCCCCACTGGATGCAACAAATGCCTCGTTTATAATGAGTGTGTTTTAATGTTTGTTAAATTCTGCTAGCATTCGGTCACATGTCGATCCAAACCCAAATCCAAAAATACGAATGAAGATATGTATGCTATTTTCTCATCATTTTTTCCCATCCACTCAAAGATTGCATTTGCATGCTTCAAAAACTACAATGACATTGCAAAAGTATCAGTGTAAAGACAGTGTAAAAGTAAAAGTAACTTCCAGAAAAAAAAAATGTATTGTTCATTGTTAGTTCACGATACCTAGTAGTGCTGGGCGGTATGACCACAAATTTATATCACGGTATTTTCCAAAATTATACCGGTTTCACGGTACATGACGGTATTTTTTTTTCATGCATGACCGAGAGTTAACCATATTTTCTACTGATTGAGAGAGGAAATACTGCATATTGACTTAGAATGGCCTATTTTACTGTCATGATGAGTGAATATTGTCAAAAAATACTACACTAAATAGTGACTAAACACGACCCCTTTTCATACATGTTAACCAGGAGTCACTCTCATTTATAATCGCGGCATCGTCTGATAAAATCAACATGCATCTACACTAAAGAGCGGCTATGCGGTTGTTTTGGCTATATTACTTTTTTGTCTCATGCAGCGCAACTGCCTTGTTACTGAGTAACAAACTAAAAAAAAAACAACAAACAAAAAAGTGTATGTGATATTAACAGACAAACTACGCTCATATTTTAATTCCAAACAATCAGTAAGCGACAGGTGCTAGGAAACTCTGTTTTGTACTCATTTATTGAGGAGTCGGCTGCGGTGTGGTCAACTGAATGCGCTGCTTCTCTGCCGGTCATTGCACAGAACAGACGCCGAGAGAGGTGATACTTCTCCGGGAAAGTCAGACCTCGCATTCGCGGGACAGCACTGGCAAAATCTTCCAACTGAACCATAGCTAAGGTTTATCCAAAAAAGTCGCTAGGTTTGTCAGTATGAATATTCTATGGAAAAAAGCCGCTAAAAGGGTCTGAATGTTGCTAAATCTAGTGCTAAAGTCGCGCTCGTGTGTGTGAGACACGGGAGCTGATGGCAGGGGGCGGTGGATATTTGTGGCGGTCAATGTGCATATTGTGGATGAGTTCTTCTGTGTCATCATGTTCTATTAGTTCTACAGCTTCAGTTTCGGAACTTTCACGCTTAGTAACACATACAGCTGTTCCCTCACCACAGTGCAACAGTGAAAAGGGACCCCTTTCAAACAGTGTCGCGTTCCGAACATTGTTTAAGCGACATACACCGGTATTGCGGTTTTTTTTTAAATTCATATCATAACAAAAATAAACACCGGTATTCGGTATGAACCTGTATACCGCCCAGCACTAATACCTAGTGCATTAACTAATGTTAACATTACTGTAAAGTGTTTTCAAAACTACAATGCACAAGACGCTGGATACAATACAATAAAATATGGATACAAATAAGGGGTGACACCTTAAAAGGACATGCAAGGCTGCAGGGATGGTAATTGTATTGTGGTTTTACCATGCAGCAATACTAAATAAATAAATAAAAATATGTCCTAGTTGATCTCGCCCAAAAGTCAACAAGACAGCCATTATGACCCATCCCTAGTTGACACAATATACAAAAGCATATTTCAATTGAGTTACACCAGTGAATATGCACTTCTGCATTGCATACTTAATTTTGATCAGGGGAGACAGTAAGAAATATAGCCTAATTTAGGATTGGCATGTGTGTTAACTGCAAAGTCTTTTTAGCCTACTTGTCTCGTGGCGGTTCACTGCGGGAGCGTGAGGCGGGCATCGTATCTGCTCCTTTGGTGGGGTCACCAGCACCAGCGCTGGGTGGAAGAGTGTTGTTAGTGACCGAAGCCTGTGATCTGGAGCGCAACTTCCTGTCCTTCTCCAACTCAGGGACACTGAGGGGAGCGCCCACACTAAGAGGCCTCCCCCCAGGCCCTGATGAAAACCATTCTCCTGATTTAGTTAGGATTTCCTGTTGTTTCCTGCACAGGTTACATACCCACATCACCTGCATAGACAAATACAAGTGTTATTAAGGCAGGTAGAGATTGTTGATCATTGTAAATGAACAAGATGTACAGTACAGCTAATATATTAGTCTTCAGAATACTTGAATTACATTGTTTTAAACATTCTCCTATAGTATTTAAAAACATTTAAAGTAAGTCATAGAGACAGAGAGATATACATAAACAAATGAAGTACTTAGATACAGTACATCCACACACTAGCAAACATAACAAACGTTGGACTTTCATTAGCTACATTTAGCTAGCATAATTTCAATGTAGCAATTTATTTGAGCGATAGGCAAGGAATATGAACTGACAATGTTGAGCAGGTATAAATAAGAGCTGCAATATTACAGAACTGAGTCAACCACACTAAACAATCAAGCTCTGTAAAGTATAAAAGAGTCTATTTTCAAGTCAGTCAGTCTAGGCCTACTTCTTTTTGTTTGATTCCTACACCTGCTGGATTGCGCTAATTGCCGTTGGCAGAAATACAGTATTTTGAAAAGTCATTCAAAGGTTGTAGATTTAGTATTCCCAGTACAAGTCTTGAAAGCTGGTAGTACCTACAAACCCCATAAATACTTTGACAAGCACAGTTTTCCACTTAATTCTTATGAAACAGGACATATCGTAATGTTTCAAAGCTCTTGAAGACTTTTTCTATCCCTATTGTAGTTTTCAAGACACTTAAATGCAAATGAAAACTTTGTCATCATGACATTTCAAACCCATAAGACTTACGTTTATTTTTGGAATGCAAATTATGATATTTTTTATATTTGCCCATCCATTGAAAGTCCATGATGTTACGAAAACTAAAAATTATTCAGACACCAAATATAATTTTTGATATTCTTTTACTAGTGGGTGCATACGTATGATACAGTGGCCGAGAGAGCTCAACGTGCTGCAAATGAAAAAACACATGCAAAACAACCAAATGCATAAATGCCGGCAAATTCTCACAACACAAACAAATACAGAAACTCGCTGCAAATGCTCACAACTCAACCAAATAAAGAAACACACTGCAAATTCTCACAACACAAACAAATACAGAAACACGCTGCAAATTCTCACAACACAAACAAATACAGAAACACGCTGCAAATTCTCACAACACAAACAAATACAGAAACGCGCTGCAAATTCTCACAACACAACCAAATACAGAAACATGTTGCAAATACTCACAACACAACCAAATACTGAAACGCGCTGCAAATTCTCACAACACAAACAAATGCAGAAACGCACTGCAAATTCTCACAACACAAACAAATACAGAAACGCGCTGCAAATTCTCACAACACAAACAAATACAGAAACGCGCTGCAAATTCTCACAACACAAACAAATACAGAAACGCACTGCAAATTCTCACAACAAAACAATCCGAACACGCGTTGCCAATTCTCACAACAAATCGGTCACGTTAATTAAAATATCCTCATTTGTGTTTTGAAGATGAACAAAAGTCTTATGGGTTTGGTGAGTAAATTAATACTCACCAACACTCACACTTCAAAATCATTCAACTTTCTTGACCTGCAAGACATTCTGCTGCTGTGAACAATTTTTTTTTTTTTTTAAATATAAACTATAATAAAAATTTATTAATGTAAATTTGAGTGATTCTGAAAACAAAGTTGATGAAAAATAAAACAAAACAAAACAAAAATAATAATAATAATTAGATAAACTCCAAGTGCTTTGCAGCTTCTGAAACCTGTCTACTGGAATCTTGGACCATTTCTCACATACATAAGCTTCCATGTTTGACTGTGAGGATGGTGTGCTCCTGCTCATAAGCCTTGCCTTTTTTGGACCAGACATACCATTGATAATGAGTCCAAAAAGTGCCCGTTTGGTCATAACACTCCATAAATCATTATTCCAGAATTCCACAGGTCTACCCAAATTAATTTGAACATATTCAGCCTTTTACTGTATGTTTGTTCATGGTCAAGATTGCCATTCAGCAAGGTGTCCTGACATGAAGGCCATGCTTGTCTAGCTCTTCATGCTTCTTATAAGTCTTTGGCAGTAAATTGAGGGTTTTGTAAGAGCTCTTTTGACTTGGCCATATTCGCTACTCAACCTTAGCATATGCGTGGGCTAAATTTATGTGTTACAACTTAAGCTAATTCAGTCTTGCTATAGAGTTTCCATATACTTAGTTGTGTACCATACCGGAGAAATAAGTTCTTTAAAAACAGCAGTGCTAATTAATTTTGACATAGCTGTATTACCAATAAAATTAAATAAATAAATGAATAAATAAAATACTATACTATAAAAATATTACATTATATATTTACATTATCCCTTTTAATATGCTATTAAACTGTTGTAGGTGCAATAAAAAAAATCTGTAACTTCAGAAAAGCTTACATTTGTAAATTATAATATATATTGAATAATATTGAATAATTGTGGTTCCACGTGTATATATATATATGAATAGGAAGTAAAATAAATCAGAAATAAAAAATGTAACCTTATTGTAAAATATTTCCAAAACTGTAATGCGCCTACTGTAGGAGCACAAGGAGTGGCATAACAGCCAAAAAGACATGTATGGCTGTAGGGGCAGTAACTGTACCATGGTTTTACAGTGCGAGTGCATCTGGTAGCATGCTAATTAAAACACCACTGCTAGAATACCAATACTAAACAAATATAAATAAGAAGAAATCAAATTTAATCAAAAGTATTTGTTACAATGGAGATTAACGATCTTCTGAATAGGAAGCAATAGAAATCAGCCATCCGTTTTCTTCATCTGGGTAGATTTTTGTAATGCAAATGCACAAGTTATTATATCATTAGTCTCATATTTGTCAATCTGCCTTCTCCCATCTCTTTCCTTTTCCCCAATGAAGCCCTATTATTGAGCCCTGTAATGGTTCATTCATGAGATGGATGGCTAAGGCTGCCTAAAATATCTTCGCTGACACCATATTTCTTCATTTCCTCTACCCATGTTTCTCCCACCCTCTCTCTCTCTCTTTTTAAAAATTTTTTTATCTAGCCAGCTAGACAGGCCTGATCTGACATGATTAGCGGGAATGCTAAATCAAATGAACAGCTCTTCCCTTGACAACAAGATCACGCCTTTAAAAGCACAGAGGTCCAATCTATTGGTGTAGTAATTGATTCTTAAAGCACTCTTAGAATAACAGTAAATCCAATCCTATTTTAATACATGACAGCTGTCATGGCTGCAGGAAACATTTGGACGAGAAGAACCTTATTTTTTTTTACTGATGTCAGTGATTCTACACGCTTGGAAATGTGAGATACAGAACTATATAAATCGCATGCACACCCTGCAACCGACACTGCATGTTTTATCGATTAGATGAATGGTGAGAAAACGGAAAAGCAGACATCCTCTGAAAAGCCTGTAACATTAGTCATCTTTAGCACCTGATGATCAGTCGCAAATGGGTTATGAAAGCAGGAGCTTAAAACAGGATATTTTGCAACAGACACAGCTAAAATACTTCATTTCGAGTTCTGCGATGTTATGACAGAGGTTTGATGTTTCATACAAGTTCAAATGAAAATAGTATGACTTCTAATGGTGACAAACTAACTATTTCATGCTACTCACATGGCGGCATCCTCCTAGATATTGGATCCCCTCTCAGAGGGTCAACCTTCAACTCCATGAACATCCAGAACAAATTTCTTTGAAGAATCGCCAGTGCGAAATACCTTGCCAGCAAATGTGTCGCATTTCGGTGTTGACCTGATCTTAAAGAGGAGAGAGGCTGTTCTAGGACAGGATGGATATGAGGGAGAGTGAGAGAGAAGGGACGAGAGAGCATCATGGCCTGATTGGATCCAGTTGGCACAGCTCCAGCGTAATCTGAGGTAAATCAGTTGTGCAGAGGCCCACAGCTGTTAGCCAGCCAGAGAAGCATTCTCAGGAAGGATTAGCAATCCCTGCTAATCCCACCAGACTATTGCTAGCGCTTCCCATTATTTAAATCCAGTGACAAGACAATGCTGCCCGTGCTCTTCACCTCAACGGCACTTGGAAAATACCACTGCAACAATGATCTTGAAAAAATGGACCACATACCTTTAGTCGCTCTCAAAATGGAAAAATATGACATGTTCTTATTAATAAACAGAAAGTAATTCACACGTATAAGTGAAAACTGGTTTGGCAGATCATGATCAGAAGGGTTTAAGGAGGAACAGAGAAAATCCACACCTAATAAATGTGAATATGTTTCGTAAAAGACTACATGCGTAGATAGCAAGATTACTCATCACTATTTTTGTGCAGTCGAGGATGGGTAAAATAATCCCAGGCTTTAATCCTTGAGTTAGATCGAATTCAAGCCATACGTACAATAGAGGATTCACTTTCTCTCTGATTCATTTTTTATTTTTTTTCTCCAAAGGCTAGTTCACAACAATATCCAGGGCAGCTAAAGCCATTAAGCTTCTCATCTTGCAAAGGCTTGCTTCTCGAGCTCCTTTCCCAACTAGAGAACTGAGGAGAACAGGGAAATAAAAGATCCGCTAAGACCTGGCCATTGTTATGAGAGCGAGCGAGAGAGAGAGAGAGAGAGAGAGAGAGAGAGAGATTAAATCTGAGAGACGACAGGAACAGTGCTTTCACTGTATTCCTGAACAGTATGAATAGGATTTTCATGTCCAGGGAGATCACTAGTAACTAAGTATCAGAAGACCCCATAAAAATCAGACAGCAAACAAGTATAACTTAACTGTAGACCTGAGGTCAGCACATATGGAAAGAGAGAGAGACGGATGAGGAATTATCTGTGTGTGTGTGTGTGTGTGTTTGTGACATATGAGGACACAAATTTGTATAATGACATGGGTATGACATAGATATTACAAGGAGAAGGTGACTTGTGAGAACATTACCCCATGTCCCCATTTTTCAAAATGAGTTTTTTTGAGATAGTAAAAATGCACAAAGTTTCTTGTAAGGGGTAGGTTTAGGTGTAGGGTTGGTGTAGGGCAATAGAACAAACAGTTTGTACAGTATAAAAACCATTACGCCTATGGAATGTCCCCACAATTCACAAAAAACAAACCTGTGTGTGTGTGTGTGTGTGTGTGTGTGTGTACATTTATATGGGTGTAAATACAATCTCTACTGTTCTCTAAGCATGTTCTCTAAGTGTGCCAGCCACCCCCTGCTTTGGTGAATACTGTTCTCCATGGTAACCAAATCAGTGAAAGCAGAGGAGACATACAGAGGACAGTGTGAGTCTCCAGTACAGAGAGTCACGAATATCACAATTATTTGCTCTTTTTATTTCCTAACGACTAGTTAGAAATTAGCTTCTCTTTTCTTTAAACACCAGTAACAAAAATTGTTACATTTTAGTTTTATTTATATCTGTGAATCAGTACCAACTGCTCATTTCAGTGAATTCAAAAGTGTGATTCAATTATTGGGGGGGGGGGGTGTTTGCAGCAGTGGCAAAAATTATGTTATAGTTAGGTTTGATTAATTTGTGTGAATCAATACAAACTATGTCAATGATGAGTCTGATTCAATAGCAGTTATAAAACTTGTTAGTACAAGAATTTCATGAAGTCTCTTATTAAAGCGTACATAAACTCTTATTTAAAAATTAAATGGTTTGAGTCAGTAAATGAAAAAAAAAGTAAATGATTAATTTGATTGATTACTCATGAATCTTCACTGAAGACCCTAGGAAAAATTGTGTGTCATATTATAAAGTATTAGTAAAAATATTATGATTATTATATATATATACAGACAGATAGATAGATAGATAGATAGATAGATAGATAGATAGATAGATAGATAGATAGATAGATATGGCTCATAAAACATGTGAGTTGTTGTATGTTTAAACTTCAGTAGCAAAATATTCTTGCTAAGATTGATTAATTGTATTATCCACATATTAAAAATATTTTTTAAAAGTACCTATGTGGAATTTTACACATATTAAATAGTGTGTAATAAAATGTATATAGACAAATATGGCTAATAAAACTTGGAAGTATGAACATGTTACGATATGGTATTCTTTTATGTAAACATTGTTAAGTTTGATTAATTTCTGTATATCAGTTCAAACTGTTTGTGCCAGTTAATTCAAAACTTGATTCAATTCAATGTCTAATTTGCATTATCACTCAAAAATGTTCAGTTAAGTCATTATGTGGCAATTTACACATTTAATAGTAACAGCAAAAACATTTATAGACAAATCTGGCTAATAAAACTTGTGAGTACGAGCATGTTAAGATATTTGAATAGCTTCTCTAATGTAAACTTTAAGATTGAATTAACTTCTGTAAATCAGTTCAAACTGTTTGTCAGTGAATTTAAAACTGGATTAAATGACCCATTTGCATTATCACTCAAAAATGTTCAATGAAGTCCTTATGTTGCATTTTTTCATATATTAGTATATATTCATTGATAAATGTTAAAATTTAAGATAGATTTTTTTTATTGCGCAACCCTAAAAGTGAGTAAATAAAACCAAGTGAATTCAATGATATGACTACCTGAAAAGAACAAAAGTAGTGACATAGGTTTGACACTAAAGAGAACTGAATGCAGGTAGGACAGGGAAAAATAAGGCACTCTATTGCATCTGTAGTGGTCTGGGGGAAAGGGCTGGGGCTCAACTGTGCCACTTCAGAAGAAATGGGTTATGAAAAATAACTGCCTTCCTCTCAAAAACTGACAGATCTGCTGACACAGTCTCCATTGCACACCCATAGAGAAAACTTGCTCATACATCACACAAACACACACACACACGCATGCACATGCACATGCACTAAAGCACTCAAGGGAATTTTAATATTAAAGCATACAGACACCTGTGACCGGCTGCTTAATGTCAGTACCAGTTTAAAAGGGTCATATCATGAAAAACTGATTTGTTCCTTGATCTTTTGAAAAATATTGTAACATCCCACATTAAAAAATACTATAGTAATTTATAGTAAATACTATAGTGTTTTTGAGCCATACTATTGTCACGGGTTGTCGAGAAATGAGGACAGCAAACGAAGATGCATACTTCCAAACAGACTTTACTGAGAATACTGATTTGGTACAACACAAAACATAAGCTAATCACCGACAATGAAGAGACTCGAATAAGGAGTATAAATACACACATGGTAAATGAGGGAACTAAACAGGAACAGCTGGACAAGGATTAACTAATCAGAAACCATGGTAACTAATGAGAGCTCATAACAGACATGACAGGAACGGAACTAAACTGAACATAATCGTGACAAACTATAGTAAAGTACTTGAATTAATTTGTTGTGGTAATTCTATAGTTGCTGTGGTAATATAACATATAGTAATATAAACAAATTTCTTTACCCAATACTGTACTGTAAAGTTTTCTACAACTGTAGGGAATATTTTACTACAATACACAACAGTTTACTGTAGTAAAAACTAAAGTATACAACAGTATTTATCACAGTTTATCGGTTCACTACAGTATGCTGTAGCATTCATTAACAACAAAGTGTTGTAAATACTATAATATATACAGTATAACACACTTTACTAAATGATTTCAAAAACACAATAGTATTTACTATAAATTACTATAGTATTTTTACATGTCGGATAATTCTCAGTATTTATAATGCCCCATTCTGTTTTAGAAAATATAATATCCATGCACTTATAGCTGCCACACCTCAATCCACAGAACAGACTCCTAAAGGACTTTCACATTTCCTTGGCTAGCTCTACTACTGGAGGACTGAAAGGAGGAATAGCATGTGCGCACATCAGCATTTGTGCAAGCCATATAAACAGAACAGGGATAAATAGAGTCCCTTGCCAGCTGCTGGTCAGAAGGGAGGTGTTACACTCGTAAATGAAACTCATTCCTTTCCCTAACAACATGGCTAATGGCTAAGCTAAGCAGGTTTTAAGCTAAAAGGCTGTAAGGAAGAGATTGCTTCTTTATCATGTTAGCGAGCCACAAGCATGTTGCTCATGAATCATCTTTGCATTAGCTTTCCAAAACATTTCCGCTAGTGAGTAGTTTTAGCATACTGTATGTAGTTCAGGTAAAGGCTAAATGCTAAGTCCAATCTGCTATATGATTAATCACATCTTGATGGCTAAAGCCCACAGTATACTTTAATTATTCTGCGCGTACATGCTAGGGTATGCATACAGTGTGCAGGATGAAAATTTCATCATAAGCATACACTGTAAAAAAATGTTTTTTCAAAGTTGTAAATAAAATGTCTAGGTTACTTGTGTAACCCTCGTTCCCTGAAGGAGGGAACGGAGACGTTACGTCAGTCATGACTGACGAATTGGGATCTTGCCCGAGAGCCCAATCACCTTAGAGTGTTAACTAAACACGCCAATGACAGTTGGTGTGCGTGTTTCCACGCGCATCCCGCCCCGCAACGCGGGTATAAAAGGAGAGCGCATGCAAACGCACAGCAGTTTTTTTCGCTGCAGGAGCGAGACTACGTGCCCCGGCTGTACCTCTTTGGTACGCAACTGTTGCGACGGAACGTAACATCTCCGTTTCCCCTCTTCAGGGAACGAGGGTTACACCGGACCTAGACTTCCCTTAGTATTCACTGTTCTAACGTTACTCAGTCCGGACTGATGAATTGGGATCCGTATGGACAACGCCACTATTGCTGACCCCCTCCATTGCCCTGCGGAAGCCGGCAAGTCCCCCACACCAGCTGGGGCGGAAGATAGGACAGCGGCTAGGCAGAGGTGTCCGCCACTGCTGTTCCATACAGTGGTACATAGGATAACACTGGGAAAGCGTACCCAGTTGGGACACTACGGAAGCCACATCCCGCACATAGGAGTTATCATGTGGAATTACACATATGGACTGGCCCAGTGCAGTGCTACATATGGAAGTCCCTGCGGTAGACTCAACCCACCTGGGGTGAGATAACTATGCAGCAGAGATGGCAGTGAACGACTGCCAGGGAAAGACACAGGCTTACTGTGAGAGGAGCCGTACCATGGAAGAGTACACGTGTGGGATCGCCCGAAGGGGGAATCACTACACATGGGCACTTAGCCCAGCACAAGGGCTGACCTTGGCATGCACACGAGTGCTGAGCCTGGCGTCTGGCGCTCCGCCACGCCTGACTGCCGAGGGTGCGGGAGGAACTCCACTAGGGTTCGCCATGGGGAACTGATTGAGGAGCACAAAAGCGCACATATCCGGTCCTTAGAGGGGAATTGCGCAGCAAGCGTGATCGACACCGAGTGGGTCCGGTGTTACTGCCTACCTGAGGCGAGTACACGAGAGGACACTGGCTCTACACGGAGATTATAGAATCTAGCAAACGTGTTAGGAGTCGTCCAGCCTGCAGCTCTACAGATGTCTGCTATCAAGGCGCCCCGCGCCAATGTCCAAGTAGATGACACTCCTCTCGTGGAGTGTGCTCTCACTCTGAGGGGGCATGGTAAATGTTGGGCCTGGCATGCCAAGACTATAGCCTCAACTAACCAGTGGGCAAGTCTTTGTTTGGAGACAGCCTTTCCCTTCTGCTGACCTCCAAAGCAGACAAAGAGCTGGTCTGAGGTCCTGAAGCTCCGCGTACGGTCCACGTAAATGCGCAGAGCGTGAACGGGACAGAGCAGAGCGATGGCTGGGTCTGCCTCCTCCCGGGGCAGCGCTTGCAATTCACCACCTGATCCCTGAAATGCATGGTGGGAACTTTGGGCACATATCCAGGGCGGGGTCTCAGGACAACGTGAGAGTTCCCCGTCCCGAATTCTAGGCACGAATCGTCGATCGAAAATGCCTGCAGGTCCCTACCCTCTTGACCGAGGCCAATGCAGTGAGGAGCGCTGTCTTTAATGACAGAAGCTTAAGCTCTACTGACTGCAGAGGCTCGAAGGGCTCCTCCTTCAGGGCCGTCAGGACCGAGTGGAGATCCCAAGAGGGTAACAGGTGATGGTGCTGAGGATTTAACCTCCTTGCCCCTCTGATAAACCTGATGATCAGGTCGTGCTTCCTTAGAGACTTACCGTCTACTGCATCGTGATGCGCGGCAATGGCGGCAACATACACTTTCAGGGTGGAGGGAGACAGCCTTCGCTCCAACCCATCCTGCAGGAAAGAAAGCACGACTGCGATCGGGCATCTACGGGGGTCTTCCCGGCGGGAAGAGCACCAACCGACGAACAGGTTCCACTTCAGCCTGTAAGCGTGTCTGGTAGACGGGGCTCTAGCTGAAGCGATGGTGTTTACTACCGCTGGAGGTAGCCCACCTAGAACCTCCGCGTCCCGTCCAGGGACCATAAGTGGAGATTCCACAAGTCTGGACGCGGGTGCCAGAGGGTGCCCCCTCTCTGAGAAAGGAGATCCCTCCTCAGAGGAATTCGCCAAGGAGGGGCTGTCGCGAGGAGCATCAGTTCGGGGAAACAATATGGCGCTACCAAGAGGACCTGCTCCTCGTCCTCCCTGGCCTTGCACAGTGTCTGTGCGAGAAGGCTCACTGGGGGAAACGCGTATTTGCGTAGGCCCCGAGGCCAGCTGCACGCCAGTGCGTCCGTGCCGAGGGTTCCCTCAGCCAGGGAGTAAAACAACTATCAATGGGACGTGTCCGGGGAGGCAAACAGGTCTACCTGAGCGTCCCCAAAGCGTCTCCAAATCAGCTGGACTGTCTCGGGGTGGAGTTGCCATTCTCCCGGAAGAGCGGGCTGACGTGAGAGCTCGTCGGCTGCATGACTGAGCTCGCCTGGGATGTGAACGGCGCGAAGCGACCTCAGATGCTTCTGACTCCAGAGGAGGAGATGGCGGGCGAGTTGCGACATGCGACGGGAGCGTAGACCGCCCTGGTGGTTGATGTACGCAACGGTCGCAGTGTTGTCCGTACGGACCAGTACGTGCTTGTCGTGCAGCAGCGATTTGAAGCGGCGCAGAGCTAGCCATACTGCTTGCAACTCGAGGCAGTTGATATGCCACTGCAGTTGGGGCCCCGGCCGGAGCCCCGCAGCTGCATTCCCATTGCACATGGCACCCCAGCCCCTGGCAGAGGCATCTGTTGACACAACAACATGCCTGGATACTTGCCCAAGGGACACCCTGTCCGAAGAAAGGCAAGATCTGCCCACGGGCTGAAGGTCTGACGGCAGCACGGGGTGACAGAAACCCGGTAAGTGCCGTGCCATGCCCATCTCGGGACCCGGTCGTGAAGCCAACGCTGAAGCGGTCTCATATGAAGCAACCCGAGCGGCGTGACAGCGGCTGCGGATGCCATATGACCCAGGAGCCTCTGAAACTATTTCAGTGAAACCGCCGTCTTGCACTGGAAGGACCCCAGGCCGTTCAGCATCGACTGTGCACGTTCTACTGAGAGACGTGCCGAGAGGTTGACCGAGTCCGGCTCCATGCCGAGAAAAGAGATCCTCTACATCGGGGAGAGTTTGCTCTTTTCTCAGTTCTAACCCTGAGGTCGATCGCTGTGAAAACCAATCGAAAGGACGGACGCATTGAAAGATGCGTTTCTGCGTCAAAATCCTGAACGGTAGCCTGTGAAGGGCCCGGTTCAGCACACGCAGGTCCATGATTGGTCGTAACTCACCGCCTTTCTTGGGTACGATGAAGGATGGGCTGTAAAAACCCGACCTCATCTCGGCTGGAGGGACCGGCTGTATCGCGTCCTTCGCCAGCGGGACCGCGATCTCTGCACGCAAGACAGGAGCAAGTTTGTCCGGCACAGAGGTGAACCGAATGCACCTGAACTTGGGAGGGCGCCGGGCGAATTGAATCGCATAGCCGAGTCTGACGGTTCACATGAGCCAGCGAGACGGCCTGGGGCATGCTAACCAGGCCCCCAGCGACCGAACAGGCGGGACTAGGGAAACCACCGACGTACCCGCAGTGGGGCAGCGCAGTGGAACACAGGGACCCAACCCGGGAGGCTTCCGTGCGTCCCAGGGTGGGGTCTGAGTGCGCGGCGCACCACTTACCTGGCTCCACGGCTGGGCAGGGGGCTCGTGAGTAGGCATAGCGTCCTTGAACTGAACCCTGGGGCAGGATGCGTCGAGACGCCTCCGTCTGCTTCTGTGCGGCATAGAACTGTTGGGCAAAGCCCTCTACCACTTCGCCGAATAGGCCGGCCTGGTAGATCGGGGAGTCCAGGAAGCGATGCTTGTCGGTCTCCCTCATATCCGCCAAGGTCAGCCCTAGGTGGCGCTCCTGGACCACCAATGTGGACATTGTCTGACCCAGGGCCCGCGCCGTGACTTCGTCGCCCTAAGCGCGAGGTCCGTTGCCGTGCGCAGTTCCTGCAGCACACCTGGTCAGCACCACCCTTGTGCAACTGCTTCAATGCCTTGGCCTGGTGTACTTGCAGGAGGGCCATGGCGTGCAGAGCGAAAGCGGCCTGTCCAGCAGCGCTGTAATCCTTAGCCGTCAGAGCGGAGGGTGACCAAAAAAAAACTTACAGGCCCTGGACAGAAGGCGTGGACTACCCCTCCAGGCGGCGCCGCCTTGCGAGCAGAGCTGCATGGCAATAGCGCGCTCGACTGGAGGGATGTCTACATACTCTTGGGCTGCCCCCCCGTCGAGGGTGGTTAGGACGGAGGAGGTATCAGGTCTGTTTTGGGCAGAAAAAGGTGCCTTCCAAGATTTAGTAACCTCCTCATGCACTTCCGGGGAGAATGGAACCGGAGGCGGCTGCCGATGCCCGGCCTGCGCCCCCAGGAACCAATCATCCAGCCTCGAGCGTTCGGGAGAAGGAGGAGGCCTCCAGTGCAGCCCGACACTCTCGGCGGCCCGGGAAAGCATAGCGGTCAGCTCTGGATCTGACTCGGGCAACGCCACTCTACCTGACGGTGGCAGCACAGCCGAATCCTCATCTCCAGAGCTTAGCTCGCCCTCTGATGCAGTGATCGACATCCTGTCATCTGCCTGCGCTCCGCATGAGATGCTGGGCCCCGCCCTGTCCGAGGATCCAGCATATTCGTCCGGGAACACCAGGTGGTGTGACATGCCAGAGGAATGAGAGGTCCGCGGAGATGTACTCGACGGGGAAGCTCTCACTGTAACCCTCAGGTCTCCCTGACCATGAACCGAAGTAGCCCTCCGAGAACCGGAAGAGCTAGAGCGGGGCATGGCAAGGGGGATACCCCCCCCCCTTTAATGAGGAGGTATCTAGACCGCAACGTCGCGATGGTCATGTTCCCGCACTGAGAACATGACTCATCCATGAGCGCTGCTTCAGCGTGCTGTAAGCCCTGGCACGAGAGGCAGCGATCATGACCATAAGATGGAGAAAGGAAACGACCGCATCCAGAAATGGACGAGCGGGAAGCCATCTTTAAAAAGATGCCCGTCGCTCGTGGAGCTCTTTTAGACATTTGCTCTTTTAGGAAAAAAAGGAAACACTTTTTTAGAGAGAGCACTGAAGCGCCCAGGGGAGGTCGTGGCGAGACTGCAGAATGGAAGCTGCAGCACGCCGAGGTTTCTAGCAGCACTGAATGGCATCCCCCGCTGATACGCCGTGACACCAACGCCAGCTGTTTTTTCCAAACACTCGCGGAGATTCGTCCTGAGAAGGCTCGGCTCCGAAGCGAAAAGCTGATGTGCGTTTGCACGCGCTCTCCTTTTATACCCGCGCTGCGGGGCGGGATGCGCGTGGCGAAACACGCACGCCAACTGTCATTGGCTTGTTTAGTTAACACTCGAAGGTGATTGGGCTCTCGGGCGAGATCCCAATTCGTCAGTCACGACTGACGTAACGTAGAACGTGACTGACTGAAAGGGAACTGATTATGTTAGTATGTTTTACAAGAAAATACTATTTCAATCTACCAAAATTTCATGTTTCATTCCATGTGTTGAGGATTCTATGTAATTAACTGTGAAATTTACTACTGTAGAAATTTCCAAGTGAAAATAGTTTTGAAGTCAATCCTACACCTTTTTTTCGGTGTAGTATAACACGCATATTGTACAGGTACAGCTTGTTTTTTTTAACCATGTATACATCAATCAATTATTTATTTTTTTGCGTCAGACCGCAGCAAATGAGTGTAAACACATTTTTATCAGTCATAACTTGTAGTAGGGCTGCACAATTTGGGGGAAGAGGGGGAATTCCGTTTTTTCTGATAAAAATTGTGATTGACCATAAGCTGTTCATGTGTAAACAGACAATTCACTTTGAAACATGCAGCAAATATATTTATTTAATTATATCATAGCTTTGAGATTTGATAATCACACACTAAGCCATATACTGATTTTGGTTTTATTTCTATGCAGCCCTAACGTTTGGAGAGAAATAGCGCAAACACTGCACAAAGATGAAACTTTTTAGTGCGCATGCGTCGACCGCCTATGTTAGTGTATGCTATCAAATGAAGTATATGCATTTGCTTGTACACATAGGATAAGCGAACATGTACAAAATGAAGCATACTTTGGGCTTACTGATGGAAAGACCACACCTATATGAAAGCTGAGCTCTTTACCAACATTACGACCACACACATGACATTCAGAGGTATATGCTAAAAAAAAATCAAGAAAGGAAGGATATTTCTATTTTAGCAGCATAAATTTAACACTGTTACCAGCCATTCAGAGAGAGACAACAAGCACAATAAACACAGACACCTGACAGGAAACACATCACACACATAAAAATGCACAAGTCGCAAGTGCCCACTGGAGTGCAGGGTAAGTATTTCTCTGAGTGCTTTCATCAATACTAACAATGTGAATAACGACTATAGCATTATGTGATAAAACCTTGAATTTTAACCTTGAACTTTCACCCCGTGGCATGCCTGTTGCAGTCCCAGGGCACAAGCAGGTGCAGTGAACATGCACAGATAAGCATTCTCTCATCACGTTACACCGAACTTAAGCAAACACAAGAAAAACAACCACAGAACCACGCAAAACCACACACATCACACGCACAAACAACTAGACACTACAAGCACAAACAACAAGCCAACACAAAAACAAACACTTTTAAGTGAAGGAAATCCATTCCATGTTCAGAACATGTCACTGCTGAAAATCATGTAAGTGCAGCTTACATAATGTTTAAGTTAACCCCATTTGACTAAAGAGGCAACCATTGGTGAACTCACTATTCCACAAATCCAATACCCTATTCCCCTAACCCGCCTTTGCTGTGGCAACAACGTCGCATCCTGGTCGATAGCAACAGGCAGGAGGGATGGTGTTCATTCAACGCATGCTAGTTTCCCATTAGCTGGCTCTCATGAGGAAATAATTGGTATTGCCCAGGCAGAATCTACATCCTCAAAATGTCCTTACCCTGCTTTCCCATGAGACACTTTGCAGCACAGAAACAATAATGACCAATATTAATCAAATTGTTTTTTGGTGCTCATACTATAGCAGAAGATATGATTTCATCATACACAATGCCATGACAGTCCCAACACGTTTAAAAATTTTTGGGTCTGTGTGTCCCCAATGCCCCAAGAATAGTGCTGGACCCTATCTGCAAAAACATCAGTCTTTCGGATGAGACATTAAACTGAGGTCCTGTTTCTCTGTGGTCATTAAAAATCCCATGACACTTCCCATAAAGAGTAGGGGTGTAACCAGGGTGTCGAACTACAGGGTAACTAGGGGGAACTCGCTGCCGCCTTAATACGACCTGGCTGCCCCTGAAACCGGGATTTGTGAAATTTTGGGGTCTCAAAAAATACTGACCATGTGTTTATTTTGACGATGCATTTCGTTTTGTGTAAGGATCATCGGGATGATCGTGTAAAAATTGCAAAAATACATTCATTCATGCAATGACGGCGATTTAACCTACTTCACTTCAATAAAGATAACTAGACACACATTCTTGTCATTGAGCATCGAAGGTGTGGGGGCGATGCGGTTCACATTCCACTCATGTTTTAGTAACATTTCACTTCAAAGATTCCCGTAGAAAAATATACCGTTGACTCTGGTGTAGATTCTGTGTTAAGGTAGTCCATTTTCTTCGCATTATGTGTTGTTAGCTGGGGTTTGTGTAGTCTAGGCGATGACTCTCGATGGTAGGCCTAATTGAACAGAGGATGATGTGGTATTCTTTGTGCGGCCTAACGACGAGTAACTTTACCGTTAACCATTGTTCATTTGAACTCAAAGACAAACCTGAATGCGCTTTGTTATAGACTATATTGGGTGGCTGTTTGTTGTTTCAACCTATCAATTCGTGCGATACAGTATATAGGTAATCCTTATATGATTTATCCTTATCGTGCTTGGCATAAACAAGTAGTGCTACACTTTGTACTTTAGGTATCTTTGTAAGTCATTGTACGCCGAGCGCAAGCGCACGAACACCCCCTTAAAAAGAAAAGTGGGCTCCCCAAAGTCCCACGGTATAGTTTCAACACTGGTTACCCCGGGCCTGGCCAAATTGCCCCCCTGTCCTTTGTCAATCATGGCCTCCTAATATCCCCAACCACTTGATTGGCTCTATCTCTCTCTCCTATCCACCTGTAGCTGGTTTGTGGTGAGTGCACTGGCGCCGTTGTATTTTGGCTGCCGTCGCATCATCCAGGTGGTTGCTGCACACTGGTGGTGGTTGAGGAGCAGTGTTGGGCAGTATCGCATTACTTAGTAATGCACTACTGTAATTTGATTACTATTTTAGTAACGGAGTAATTTAACGCGTTATAATTTTCAAAATAGTAATTAGAGTATAGTCACAAGCCGAGGTTTCTATACATTACTGCTGCGTTACATTGCTGACAGAATGCAGTGTTTTATAATCTAGAGATTGTAAAGAGGATGTAGCACACGCACTGTCGAGTCAAGTGCCAGTGGATTAGATACCTGCTCCCGCGAGACCCGACACAACAGAGTGCGGCGCGGGACAACACTTAATGGGCGAGTGCGGGTGTGGGCGGGTAGAGACTCGTGTGTGCAGGATGTGGGAGAATAAAATGATTCACGGCACTCCCGCAAAATAGAAATATCTAAAACAAATAAATAGTTATTCATCTATTGCACTAAAGCAACATGAACTAATATAAAATACAGGTGCATCTCAATAAATTAGAATGTCATGGAAAAGTTCATTTATTTCAGTAATTCAACTCAAATTGTGAAACTCGTGTATTAAATAAATTCAGTGCACACAGACTGAAGTATTTTAAGTCTTTGGTTCTTTAATTGTGATGATTTTGGCTCACATTTACAAAAACCCACCAATTCACTATCTCAAATTAGAATACTTCATAAGACCAATTTTTAAAAAAACATTTTTAGTGAATTGTTGCCTTCTGGAAAGTATGTTAATTTACAGTACATGTACTCAATACTTGGTAGGGCCTCCTTTTGCTTTAATTACTGCCTCAATTCGCTGTGGCATGGAGGTGATCAGTTTGTTGCACTGGGGGGGCTGAGTGATTTCCCACATAGATTCTCTATGGGGTTCAGGTCTGGTGAGTTTGCTGGCCAGTCAAGCACACCACACCATGGTCATTTAACCAACTTTTTTGGTGCTTTTGGCAGTGTGGGCAAATTTTCCTGCTGGAAAATGAAATCAGCATTATAAAGCTTGTCAGCAGAAGGAAGCAGGAAGTGCTCCAAAATTTCTTGGTAAACCGGTGCAGTGACGTTGGTTTTCAAAAAACACAATGGACCAACACCAGCAGATGACCTTGCACCCCAAATCATAAAGACTGTGGAAACTTAACACGGGACTTCAAGCAACTTGGGCTATGAGCTTCTCTACCCTTCCTCCGGACTCTAGGACCTTGGTTTCCAAATTGAATACAAAACTTGCTCTCATCTGAAGAGAGGTCTTTGGACCACTGGGCAAAAGTCCAGTTATTCTCCTTAGCCCAGGTAAGACGCCACTGACGTTTTCTGTGGTTCATGAGTGGCTTAACAAGAGGAATACGACGACTGTATCCAAATTCCTTGACATGTCTGTGTGTTGTGGCTCTTGATGCCTTGACCCCAGTTTCAGTCCATTCCTTGTGAAGTTCACTCCAATTCTTGAATCGATTTTGCTTGACATCCTCAAATAAGGCTGCGGTTCTCTCGGTTGGTGTGCATCTTTTAATTCCACACGTTTTTCCTTCCACACTTTTTCCTTCCACTCAACTATCTGTTAACATTCTTGGATACAGCAATCTGTGAACAGCCACCTTCTTTGGCAATGAATGTTTGTGGCTTACCGTCCTTGTGAAGGGTGTCAATTATTGTCTTCTGGAAAACTGTCAGATCAGCAGTCTTCACCATGATTGTTTAGCCTAGTGAACCAAACTGAGAGACAGTTTTGAAGGCTCAGGAAACCTTTGCCAGTGTTTTGAGTTGATTAGCTGATTGGCTTGTCACAATATTCTAATTTGTTGAGATTGTAAATGTGAGTCAAAATCATCACAATTAAAATAACCACAGACTTAAACTACTTCAGTCTGTGTGCAGTTTGAATTTATTTAATACACGAGTTTCAAAATTTGAGTTGAACCGAAATAAATGAACTTTTCCACGACATACTAATTTATTGAGATGCACCTTTATAAACGATTAACAGGTGCAAGCATATGCAGAGTTTCTATTTAGGCTATAACATGTGTTCGCAGCGTTGAGCAATGCAGTGCTGAAATTTGCGTGCTCATGAATCCTCTCATTATAACACACAAATTTTAGACATTATGAAAGATTCATTATGCATATATGTATTGTGTTATAACATAGATTTGTGAGATTTCGATGAACTGAGATGTATTTTAGAGATTATAAATGCAGTGCTCTTTGCTGGCATTCTGCCATGCCAAACCATGCATGCAGCAGCCGCTGCTTTAGTTAAAACTAAATTGTTCTGTGAAGGTTGAAATATTTATCGGGAGTGTGTATGCTGGGATTTCATAAATTTCATGGAGAAAAAAGTTACGTAACTAGTAATGTAACCAGTTACTAATTACTTTTGAAATAAAGTAATCAGAACAGTAAAGTGATTTTAAAAGAAGTAATCAGTAATCAGTAATTTGATTACATTTTCAGATTAACTTGCCCAACACTTTTGAGGAGAGACCCCCACTCGATTGTAAAGTGCTTTGGGTGTACAACAATACACATTAAAGCGCTATATAAATGCATCATCCATTAATTCAATTTATAGCGAAAAAACAGTAAAAGGACATTCCCAGATGTCACATCTTTTATTTAACCTCATGTTTTCCGGTCATTTTGACCTGGAGAGGATTTTCCTTTCCTGAAAATGCTTGTTAATATTATTGCATTGGACTAAAACTTACTGCATTTGCTCACACAGGGTATAACAACTTCCCCCAAATTTTTTTTAATCATTTTTGTTTTCCCAACTTGATACACTAGTTGTGTTGTCAACAAATGCCTGACCTACAAAAACCTGCTTAGAATATTTTTTTGTTATGCTGTATTAATCACCAAATCTTGGATTCAAGGCTGGACAATAATTCAATATCAATATGTATCGCGATATAATTTTTTTCAATAACGGTGATATGATTTTTAAACACATTTCCGATATTTCGATATATACATTACCAGTGTTTCCCATACGTTGATTTATTTGTGGCGTTTGACTTTGTTGAATTAACATGAGCACTGCACGTTTCAAAATTAAAATGCAGCGGGTTGTTTTTATATGAATGTATCTTTGAAAGGAATTGACTGTCTTCAGAAAAGTTTCGATGGCATTTTCATTTGATCTGATAAAGTAGCATTCACATGTCGACTGGGCAGCGCTCTGACACGTTCCGACCTTTTTTCTGGCCTGAGCACATGTGTTTGTCAATCTATAGAATAAGCAGCCTACACGACCATCAAAGTTTTTGAGGAACAGTAAGGTTGGTAATGTTGTGAAGGTTTTTTAAGAATTCTGCTCACCAAGGCTGCTTTTTTTTGATCCAAAGTACAGCAAAAACAGTAATATGTTGAAATATTTTTACTATTTAAAATAGCTTTCTATTTGAATATATTTAAAAATGTAATTTATCCGGGTGATCATACATAGCTAAATTTTCAGCATCATTACTCCAGTCTTCAGTGTCACATGATCCTTCAGAAATCATTCTAATATGCTGATTATCAATATTTAAAACAGTTGAGTACATTTTTTTCAGGATCTTTGATGAATAGACAGATCCAAAGATCAGCATTTATCTGAAATAAAAAGCTTTTGTAACATTATACACAATTTGTCACATCCGGGACAAAGAGGCAAACAGACAGGTTAACGTAAGTCAGGAAGTTTATTCAGAGGAACTTAGGAGGAGCTTCCAACAGAAAAGAGTCAACTGAGGAATAAATGGAAGCAGAGAATACAGTCTTATCTGGGTTTGGCCCTGAAGTCCTTCGGCCGCGAACTGAGGAATCCGAGGCATGACAGGTAGATCGGGAGGCAAGGAACTCATAGAGAACAGCTTGTAACCTTGAGACCAGCCGACGAGTGACTGAGGTGAGTGAGTATTTGACTGGTGTGGTAAGTGGGTGCAGGTGTCCGTGATTAGTAATCAGGTGATTGTGAGCGGGTGTAGGAGGCTGATTCGCCTGGTGAGCCAGGTGTTTCCGTGACAGTACGGCCTCCCCCCCCCCCGCACGTGCATCTCCCGACGCTCGATACCGATGGTGCTGATTACCGGCGGCCTGGGCGCGGGATGGCAGGATGAGCCTATTGGAAAGTCGTAAGAAGAGATGGTCCATATGTCCCTTTTTCTGCCCCGACCTCGCCTCAGGACCGTGACCCTCGCCAGTCTATGACTCTAGACCACGAAGTGGAGATTGGGGTCTGGGTGTGAAAGGGGCGGGCCGTACAGAAGGCGGCTTTGAGCTGACTGAAGGCCTGGTGTGCCTCCGGGGTCCAGGTGAGTAATTTGGCCTTCCACCGGAGGAGAGAGGTACGTGGTGCCGCCAACTGGCTGAAGTGGGCGATAAAGCGGCGATAGAAATTTGAGAACCCCAAGAATCTCTGCATCTCCTTGATGGTAGTCGGTTGGGGCCAGTTCCGAATGGCATCCACCTTCCTCTGGTCCCTTTGCACCCCTGCAGGGGTGACGGTGTAGCCCAGGAAGTGAACGGTGGATTGGTGAAACTCACATTTCTCTGCCTTGAGATACAGGCGGTGTTGGCGGAGGCGTTGGAGTACTTGGGTGACATGGTGGTGGTGTGCTTCGAGAGTGGGTGAGTAAATGAGTATGTCGTCTATGTAGAAGAGGACGAACCGGTTGAGCATGTCTCGAAAGATCTCATTCATGAAGTTTTGGAATATGGAGAGCGAGTTGGAAAGCCCATACGGCACTCATAGTGCCCGGTGGGCGTTACAAAGGCAGTTTTCCATTCGTCACCCCTGCGAATGCGGATGAGGATCAAGTCGCTCATCCTTAGATCCAACTTGCTGAAGATGCGGGCCCCGCGGAGCTCCTCCAAGGCCGCAGGGACCAGAGGAAGGGGATAGGCGAACTTCACCGTCTGGTCATTGAGGGCCCGGTAATCGATGCAGGGTCTCAGACCCCCATCCTTCTTGCCCACGAAGAAGAAGCTTGACGCTGCGGGTGAGGTGGACGGGCAGATGAACCCCTGTTGCAAGGCTTCCTGAACGTACTCCTCCATAGCGGCTCTCTCTGGGATCGACAGTGGATAGACGTGTCCTTTAGGTAATTGGGCCCCATGCAGCAGGTCAGTGGCACAGTCCCATGGCCGGTGAGGTGGAAGATGGGTGGCAGCGACCTTGCTGAACACATCCTGGAACGCCTGGTATTCGGGAGGAGGAGGAGTGACAGGCGATGAATCCGGGCTTTCCACCGAGGTGGAACAGACAGGGAGGTCATTCCCGACGGAGCTCGGGATAGGCAGATCTCGGAGGCACTCCTGTTTGCACTCCGCACTCCACTGGAGTATGTCTCCGGACTTCCAGGCGATGGTGGGTTATTATATTTTTGGGAAAGAAATTATAGAAATTAATACTTTTATTTAGCAAGGATGCTTAAAATTGTTCAAAAGTGACATTAAAGACATTTTTAATTTTACAAAAGATTTCTATTTTAGATAAATAGTGTTCATATCGATATCAGAATTATATCGTATCGACCGAAATTAAGAAATATATCGTGATATCAGTTTTGGCCATATCGTCCAGCCCTAGATTCAGTGATCTTTTTCTCACTTGTTTTCTTTCAATTAGCGAGGTTTGTGTATTTCTTTTTGGGAACTGATGATCATAGACTTCAGTTTTTGAGTGAAAAAAACATTATTTGGTTATTATTAAGTTCACTCAAAAACTAAAGTGCATAAGAAGTGCCAAGATTTGGTCATAATATAGCATAATTTACAAGCAATGGGAACACCAAATTAGGTAAAGCATTTTCAGTGCAGTACATGAGTTAAACGTTTTTTTTCTTGTTTTTGTTATCAGTAATGTATATAATGTTATTTTGTGTTACATATTCTGTTCTATATTAAGTAGCTATAAGTTGTTATAAGTTGTAAAACATATAGGCACCAATATACCATCCAATGATAACTGAAACATTGTCACAGTATTTTTCCGGTAAACCTTTTTTTAGTTTTTTTTGAGCGTATTAACTTGCTTTTTTTACTGAAGGTTTTACAATAGATTCAAATCACTCGGTCTCTCACACATGTACATATACAACTTCTTATATTAGCAACAGAAATGGAATTAGTCTATTCAATCCAGTGATTGTGCACATTCAGACGTAACACAGTTTCCTCAAATAACATTAGCATAGCACACAGCAAAAAGAAAAGAAAAACTCTAACCACTTTATCCTCCTTGAGTCATGCAGTCCAGGAAGCAGAGAGTGAAAGACAAGCAAACAGAGGTAATGGGGGAAAGGAGGAGGGTTGGAGGTGGAAGAGAAAAAGTGTGAAATTAAAATTGAAAAATAAATGGTGAGAAATGGAAAGAAAGAGTGTGTGAAAAAGAAATGGGGGGAGGGAAGAGTGGGAGGAAAACGTGTTAGTGAAGCAACCCAGTTTTCTCTTGTGCATCTAAACAGATATATTCATATGGAGTGACAAGGGCAATCAAAGATACTTTAATAATTATAATTTTAATACATGTTTAATACATTTAACACCGAACTGAAATGTTATCTATGGGTGATCAAATGTTTGTTTTCTATACATAACAACAGACATGTCCAACAATGGTCATGTATGGCTCTCTGGTAGAGATGAAATATGAGAACGGAACTGACATGTTCTCCACTCATACCAAAATAAGAGCATCACAAAACACAGATGAGGGGTCCAAGCAACCTCACAGGATGCTTGTTCAACACTGTGAGGCCTCACTGAATCTGTGCCTGCGCATCATATTTGTTAGACAATTTGTGTTTGATTTAGGAGGTCTGTACATGAATTTGTCTCTGTAATGCCCCCAACAGGGAAACACAAGAACTACAGCTGTGCTCTGTTGCAGGCAGCCTTGGCCTTTCAAGGTATTGATTGATCCTGGGTGCTGGCTGGGAGAATTTGATGCCAATTGATCTTTACCGTGAGAATTATCAGAAGGAAAAAACGAATTCTCAGAAGAAAATCTTAATCTTGACCATTAAGAGGCTATTACTTTTTTGATTAGCATAAAAGAGAGTCTGAGTGATCAAAGCTGGGCAGAAACCCTTGACAGGATGGAAAGCGCATAAAAACTCTGGCACACACACCTATGCATACGCTACCTCTGTTTTTTATACACACATATACAGTAAAATGTAGTTTAAGAATTATGGATAAAGCAATATGGAAATTCTGGCTGATACTAAAAATAATTGTTTTCATTTAATGGCTGGTAACTAACTGATATATACGTACATTACATGAATTTGGGCATTTAGGCATCACAGCATGTACACTTTTAAAATAAAGGTTATTCATTGGAATTGATGGTTCCATGAAGAACCTTTAAGATCCATGGAATCTTTCTATTCCACAAAATGTTCTTTATAGTGGAAAACTGTTTCTTCACATTAAGGAAAGAATGGTTATTTAAAGAACTGATCACTGAAAGGTTCTTTGGGGAACTAAAAAATGGTTCTTCTGCATCGCTGCAAAAACTTTTAGTTTTAGGAGTGTTCATGCACAATATAAAAGACAGATTAATATCCCTTGAAACTTATTTAATGAATAAGAAAAATAAGTCCTCATAATAAAAGAGGAGGAACCTCTGGGATGCTGTGAGATCATTCTTGAAAATTTGGTTAGCTGAGATAGTTATAAAAGGGAGATTACGTGTCGAAACAGAATTGACTATGCATTTAAAAACATTAATAAAAGGTTGCTGTACTTTTTCATGAAAATGAACTAATTTTTATGTACAAACGCATATTATATGTGCACATCAAATCACTCTGTCATGCTTGTAAAGATCAGGGGCGTTGCCAGCGGACGGGCCTGACAGGCATAGGCCCGCCCACTATGATGAATAGATCCATTTGGAGTAGACGTCACAGTTACGTCACTTGCAGCTGCGTGCGCATTGTGGTGGCAGAAAAACAATGGTAACAAGTGGAGGAAAATGGGTAAAATTCATGGAATAAGTACATTTTATAAATAAATGTAACATAATATCCACACGCAGTTCACAGGGGACATATTGTATTAGCTCTACAGCTACAGCATGAAATACTATTTAAACCTATAACATTTTACATAACATTTACCTATTTTATCTTTTATTTATGTTCGACTTTGTAACTCGATTTAACTCAACAATTGTGAGTTTGTCAATTCTGAGGGGGAAAAAAGCCATAAGTGTTATAAGCTCATGATTCTGAGCCGAGGGGGGAAAAAAAGAATAACAAGTTGATTTTTTTTTATCAGAATTGTGAGATATAATCTCGGAATTGCAAGATAAAAAAGTCGGAATTTTGAAATACAAACTCAAAATGACCCTTTTTTATCCTTTTATTCTATGGCTTCCATAGACTGTTATTTTAAAACTCTAATTTTCTGCCACCAGATTGAACCCACCCACAAAAAAATGTCAAAACTGTTTGCAAACAGAAATTGGTCTATAGGCCCCTGCAGTTTATTATACAAACATAATATTTGTTAGTTGTTGTTTAATCTATTTTAACACAATTACAAAACTAGTATAACATCTCAAATACTAAAATAAATAAAATGTGTTTTTGCTCAATTCTTAATGAGTTTGATTGACAGCTATGTTAGGTATTAACCAGGCTATCTCAGGCATGTCACGTCTGTGAATTTGTGTGTGTTCACCCAGTCAGTTAACCAGTTATTTGCAATTGTGTGACAGCAACAATGCATTTTCTGTAAAAAATTGACTTTTAAAAACTGGCATTGACACGGGAGAGAATCCATCCATCAGCCCGCAAGTAACGGTAAGACTTTTCAGTTCCAAGAGCAGGCTGATCATGTTCATTCTGTAAAGCTGGGAACACACTACTGTCAGGCCGATTATGAATGAAATGTGGCCTCAGTCAGTGTTTAAATTCATTTAGTGTGCGGTGTTTAAAGAATTTAAGGCCAGCTGTTGCCAGTCGTCCTCACAAAGATTAATTTTATAATATTTGCGACTGACACCGGCGACTAACTGCACCTGTTTCCGAATATGCAGTCCTATTAATTTAAATAACGAATTAAAAAAAATAAAAATAAATCACAAACATGACATTTCTGAATAAAATAATTGTATACACTTCAATTATATCTAATATATTTGAGGAAATATGATGAGAAAATACATTGCCTTGAATAGGCTATCTTTGTGCATTTACTGTAGAATGATGAAATGAAAATTAAAATACACAAATAACATTTTAAATGACTTCTGTTTCGGAATAAATAAAGCAGTATATATATTTTTTCGAGTGACCTATTGTAATCTGCGACAGTATTTAGGAATTGGGGCTTTTGTGAATGATTTTAGGTTGTGTTGACAATCGGCACATTCCTGACGGAGACAGAGACGTGGGAGTTTTACTATGCGTGTCTTCCACTCTGTTATATGGTTTGTTTTTCAATAGGATCAAAGAAAAGATTGAAATGACCGGAATACCTAGTCGTTAGTTACTAGTGCGGTCACTTTTGCCCAGGCCCACCCAAAAATAAAATTCTGCCTATGCCACTAGTAAAGATTTTAAAAAGTTAAATCTTTGCCATATTGTGTTTCTATATCTTTAAAAGGGTAGTTCATCTAAAAATGAAAATTTTGTCATCAATTAGGCTACTCACCCTGGTGTTTTTCCAAACCCTTAAAGGTTTAGTTTACCCAAAAATGACAATTCTGTCATTAATTACTCACCCTGATGTCATTCTAAACCCGTAAGACCTCCGTTCATCTTCGGAACACAAATTAAGATATTTTTTTTTAAATCTGAGGGCTCTCTGACCCTCCCCATAGACAGCAAGGTAACTACCACGTTCAAGGCCCAGAAAGGAAGTAAGGACATCTTTAAAATAGTTCATGTGACATCAGTGGTTCAACCGTAATTTTACGAAGCTACACTGTAAAAAAAAAGCTGTAAAATTTATGGTAAAAAAAACGGCAGCTATGGTTGCCGGAATTTTACCGTAAAAAATACGGTAGCAAGTTTTAGGTTTTACGGTTTTAACCTAAATTTACAGTTAAATATCGTAATTTCATTAGCTGATATAATGTTATTATACCAACCTTATTGAAGTACTGAAATATGTTTTGTACGTTTGTAATACACTGATAACACCAAATGCAGGTGGTGATGAGAAAATCACACGATGAACCAAAGCCCATCACAAACAGCAGTTTTTAAATATTAACATATATAAAAGGTGCACAGTGTCATTCAAACAAACACTAAACACCATCACGGTGACACACACGATACTGAAATAATGCAATAAACATTAATTTAACAACATTAGGTGTAACACACAACCCTAATATACAAAACTGATAAGAAAAACTAAGAAGAAACATAGTTATTTCAACAAAAAAACATCAAATTTGAAATGTAACACATGGAATTCTGGGAATGTCAATTTGCGGTTATTCACTGTAAATTATACATTTTTTTTCACTTCCAAAAACGTTATACTACCGTGAAATTAATGTCCAATACAGTTTTTCATCGTAAATAGTAGGCAAATTTACCGTTAACCATTTAACAGCTTTTTACTGTATGATTTTTACAGTCTATTACCGTTAAATTCACGGTCATTTTTTACAGTGTACAAGAATACTTTTTGTACGCAAAAAAACAAAAATACGCTTTACGTATTTCAACAATTTGGTCTCCTCACTCCGCGTCACCCCTGGTGCCATTTTGGCGAATATCCCCGGAACCAAACAGCCGTATGCTATTCTTGTGTCCTTTCGTCACGTGGAGGAAACAAAGTTGTTGAATAAAGTCTTATTTTTGATTTTCTTTGCGTACAAAAAGTATCTCGTAGCTCTTTCATAAAATTATGTAAACCCCTGATGTCACATGGATTCTTTTACCGATCTCCTTGCTACATCTCTGGACCTTGACCGTGGTAATTACAATGCTGTCGATGGGAGGGTCAGAGAGCTCTCAGAATTCATCAAAAATATCTTAATTTGTGTTCCGAAGATGAACGGAGGTCTTACGGGTTTAGAACGACATGAGGGTAATTAATGACAGAATTACAATTTTTGGGTGAACTATCCCTTTAAGAGTTCTGATTTATAATGAGATTAAGAAATTATATTTACAATACCATATATTTTTAATGAAATCAGAGATTTCTGTCCCTCCATTGCAATTCAGCTCCACCAAAATGTTCACATATGTCAATAGCAGCTCAACAGTACTTCTCTAAAGCACAAGAACAAACTGGAAGCACAGGAATCATTCAGGTTTCATTAAAAAATATTTTATTTGTGTTTAGAAAATCTTATGGGTTTGTAACTACATGAGGCTAAGTAATTGATGATAGAATATTCATTTTTTGGTGAACTAACCCTATAAAAGTCAGTTCTAGATGATGATCTAAATCTTAAAATAGGCAGAAACAATTAAGGATCCGATATCAGCTTAAAATCACCAATACTGGTTATTAATATGATGCCAATATATCATGCATCCCTAATCTAAACAGCATTAGGGTTGAGCTGCCATAACATACTTTGTCATATTAACAGTAAATACAGAAAACCGCTTTTAGAGCCCCACTGTTACTATTGAAAACTTTGAGATGGACTATATGTGACAGTAGGGGACCTCACCCAGCTGGGCAGGACGGAACTAAGGCAGATTGTTCCTCAACATGCCCAGTGAGATGAGCCCATTCTCAGGTAAGTCACTCTAGAGGAGGGGGGGGGGGTGTCTTTAGAGACAGCAGGCAAGGATGAGATCCTAAAATAGACCGTTGCATGTTGTGTTGCTGGAAACGGTCCCACACATTAACCTGCTGGCTCTTAGCAAAGTCAATGAAGATTTCACTCAAAGAAGAGTCTTTATAAAGCTCAGAGGAGTTGTGGGTGGTTTGGATTTGCAGTCCAAATCTGTAGACTTGTATGATTAGGAGAAACTGAGATTTAACTGTTCGTACTCTGGATTTGGACTCTGTAATCGCTCTGAATTGTGTGATTTATACAGATTCAGCAAACTCTCCATCAGGGAATCAACCAAACAACTGATATGTAGTTACAAACAGAAAAAAAGACTAAAGCAAGCATAATAAAACAAATGAAATATTAAAATGAAAGTCAATGGAAATGGAACTGACTTCACAGTGAGAAAGACAACATGGAGGATGAATGGGAAAAAAGCCATGAAAGTCTCAAAGTGGGTTCTTACGTTATTTGAGCGCAGTGACACTCTTCCCCCACAGCGGGCACAGAACTTGGTCTGGCAGTAGGAACACAGATGCCCACAGCCATCTGCAAACTTGGTCTTACGGCAGATGCCACAGGTAGGTGCATCATCTTTATGGACAGTCTGCTGTTGTTTCGTTTCTACCCCAATCTTCCTCACCTGCTCCTTATAACTCTCAAACTGCTGGTGCAGTGTCCTGACAGACAGAAAATAAAAAGGGGAGAAAGAGAGAGAAAAAGGGGAAGCATTTGTTAGCTTGTTTGTATTGTTAGAAAAACAACCAGTGTTGTTACTGTTAACTAAAACTAAAACCTATTAGCACAGTTGTGAAGTATTGCACATGATCAACTAAAATTTTTATTTTCCAGATCAAAATGAACACATCTTGGTGACGCAGATGAAATGTCTGGGTTATGGACAGCATTTAGCATATGTACAAACAGCATATTAAATCGAAAATTCAATCTCAGATTTTCTTTCAAGCTGTACATATAAAATACTTAATCTGAATTGGAACCTAACTCCACTTTGTTTGTCTTCTCCCTTCACTGGAATGAAAATAAACTGTTAATGAATTGCCAATGAGGCGCTGCTGTCTGCTTTAAAAAGATGGGGCTTCATTCCAGTAACATTTCTCAAAGGAACAGCACATTAGCATAACAGTTCCCTTATAGCAAGTGGTTAGCAGCTCTAATGACCACAGTAAAGACATTAAGCCATTTAAAATAGATTCCCCTAAAAAATTAAAAAATAAAAGACACAGCTCATTGTAAATTGTGAATTCATTGCACACATTTCTCTGTAAAAGTTGCCTCCAACACTCTAGGCTGACAGGTAACCAAAATGTTCATCCTCCCCTTCTACCCATCGTCCCACCATTTGTTCAAGCCTATCACAACGCTTGTCATACGAAAATGTACATTGGTTACACTGCAGTAAAAATCATTCTTCAAGAAAATAAAACTGCAAAAGCAAATGCAAAGCATCACCTCTGTTTGTGGCGAACAGCCATGATCTGCAATTTCCTTTCAAAATCCCAAACCTGCATAAAACAGCGACTCCAGAATCCACTGAAACTCGCTAACAAAAGCACTCTTCCTACGACTTCTGCTCTCCATGACTGTAAATGCAAGCGTTCTCTCTAGCTTGACCACATTTGCAGTTTCCCTTCTGGAATCAGACAGCAGACTGCAGTCCCAGGTATCTGGATGGAGGTTGTGACTTTGGGGAGTCTTGGCCAGTGATGCTATATTACGCAGTCAGGATGAAGTGTTACGTGGGAAGTCGAAGGCGTGGCGACAAGGATGAATCATTGACAGAGCAATCAAAGGAAAGAAAAGTGACCTCTTTAAGGTTATGGGTGGATGTGCTTAAGGAGATTTATGGACATTTTACGTGCATTTACACACACATATCAAATCAGGTTGGCAAAAAGATCTTCTAAATAAGACAAAACAAAAATGTTTATGTATTTCCAGAAGAATGAGGATTATAAACATGAAGTCATTATTCAGGAAAGTAATACAATCACTAGATGATAAACTAGTTTACTGGAGTTACACTTGAAGATTTAGACCTCTGAGAACGTTGTTGAGGTGGAGAGAGTTGAATTTGCTTTCGGGGTCAGTGTTCTCAGCTGGGAACAGCTGTCATGGTAGCAAGGGACCAGGTCTCCAGCCATCATGGAAACACAAGAAAGCCAGCTATACAGCTCTTAAAGAAACAGTTCACCTAAAAATGGAAATTCTGCCATCATTTACTCACCCTCATGTCACTGTCATTTCGAACCCTTATAACATTCTTCCATAATATACTTTTTGCACATTTTAAATAAAACAAACAAAACCTTGTATTACAATTTTCCTTTCCTCTGAAAAACTAAAAATGATAGAATAACAGTCACGAGATGCTAATAAGAATCACCCTTGAAACCAATCAGAATGACAAAAAAACTGTGTAACATTGATAATTTTCCCATCTAGTGATCTGTTAACCTCTGAGACCAGATAATTGAGACAGTGAGTTGAACTCGAGAGCCAGATCAGTTCATAAAGCATAATTGATAGGCCAATTATTGAAAAGAACTGACTCAAAAGACTGATTCGTTCACGAATCAGACATCACTACTTCTCGTAGTGATAAAAAGAAAAAATCACCCTTTGTGTTCTAGGAAAAAAAGAAAGTCACAATTTTGAAACAACATAATGGTGAGTCACTAATGAAGAGACTTTTTTTCTCCAAGATGCTCAAGCATAACTATTAGAGACTGGAACTACAGAACTAAGAACTATAAATCTTATTAAAAATGTTCCAACAAATTTTCAGGTTTAAATTACATCCTGAATTGTTCTGGGATTCAAAGATTCAAAGTTAAAAGGGTTGCTGATAATGGCTAAATCTAGATCCAGTGATTCACTAGAGTACTTGGCTGGTCACTGGACCAAAATAGAAATGCCAATACAAGCGGACATCAATAGATTTCTTTTAGAACAGACTGAGGTGAGCTCTGAGGGTTGAACTTCGGTCTCTCTACACCTTCATGAAAGGCAAAACAAGTCCTAAAATAGCTGTTTAAAGGGATAGTTCACCCAAAAATGAAAATTCTGTCATCATTTACTCACTTTCAATTTGTTTTAAACCTGAATGAGTTTCTTCTCTTGAAAATAAGTTATTTTGAAGAATGTGGGTGACCAAACAGTTCCTTGTTCCAATTGATTTCCATAGTATAAAAAAATACCGTAGAATGGGGCCAGAAACTTTTTGGACACCCACATTCTTCAAAATATATTTTTTTGTGTTCAGCAGAAGAAAGAAACTCACACGGGTTGGAACAACTTGATGGTGAGTAAATTATGACAGAATGTTTTTGGGTGAACTACTAATTTAACTCCAAGGCATCCTCTAAAGATATTACTGTGAGGTATACTTATAACTTTTTAACTTTAACTTAGCTGTGCTAAATCCCAGAGTCAGACCAAAACTTTTATGTATTTTGGCCCAAGACAGAACTTCTTTGTGTTTTGGTGTAACGCAATGTGTTTGTGTGGTTTAAGGTCAAAAAACACATTATTTTCCACTACTGTACTTATTGTTTCTCCTCTATGCCCCGCCTTTCTGAAACACGTCGATTTTTACAAAGCTCATCGGTCTGAAAAAGCGAGGTGTGCTGTGATTGGCCAGCTATCCAGTGCGTTGTGATTGGCCGAATACTTCAATTGTGTGACGGAAATGTTACGCCCCTCAACATTTTGTGATGATGCCCTGTCCAGCCGGAGTGATGATTCAAAACATGAAAACCCATTATAAACAAAGCATCCGTTGCATCCAGTGGGGACATAATTAGGGATTAAATGACTTATACTGTCTTTTTACGAGTTGCGTTGCATCGCGCGGCGTAAACATAAAACCATGTCTGCATTTGTGATCGGAGAAATGACAAACAATAAGCCCTACTCTACACTGCCCAAAAACTCGATTTAAATATAAAAAAACTCTTTAAATATAAAAAAACGTACTTACAGTCTTTGAATCAGAACAACCGGCATTGTAGTCTACACTCCCAGATTCAGGAAACAGTCCTCCATAAAATGTGCTGCACACATCTGAATATTTGGGTTGAACTGTTCTGGAACAGTGTTGTAAATACAACTTAACCACTGATTTCTAGTCGTGTCCATTTTTGGAAGGCCAAACAAAGTAGTTTCGCTTTCACAACGAAACAGCGTCACACGGCGGCCTACAGTGAGCAGAGGCCGGGGGCTAGCGTGAGGAACGGCCGGAGGGTTAGAGTGAGCAGAGGCCGGTGGGCTAGAGAACGGCGCGGCCGGCGATTTCGAAGAAGGAGCGTCCGGAAGGACTTGTGACGACCCCGGGCTGGACTCTGCTTCGTACACGGTGAAAGCTGATCCGGCGATTGACAGCGCGAAGTTGTAGTATTTCCTCAGCAACCAGCACGGATCAGCTCCAGGCATGACGAAGCAGATATAGTCCTCTTTTGGAAGACCAAACAAAGTAGTTTCGCTTTCACAACGAAGCACACAGCGTCTTTACGACATGGCGGCGGCAACAACAAAACTACAGCAAGAATAAAAGTCACGCCTTCTTTCTTTGCGTGAACATTTGGGCGGTGTTATGCAAATCTTCCCACATAGCGACGTAGATATGTGGGGGCGTGTTAGAACGAGCCGTTTTAGGTAGGCGTGGCTGACTCTTAACTTTTATAAAGAATATCTCTTTGGATTTGAGACTTTAGTCTTTGCAACTTTACAGATCTTCTTTATGCACCAAGAGCTTGTAACACTTCAAAGAGAAAGGAAAAATTGAAATCGCATCATATGACCCCTTTAAGACATCAGGAAACCTTTGAGAACTTTGAGCTTTCCTTCAGGTTTGTTGTGTGACAGAAAATTCCATGCGGGATCAGAGAACACGGATGACCTCATTCTGCCAAGAAAGTAAGACACAACATAGGGACACCCAAATTCTTGACTGAAATATAGTAAACTTTTGTTTGTGTGTATGAAGAAAATCAGATTTCAGTGAAAATAGTAATAATTCCAGTGCTTAAATTTGATTAGCTAAGTGGCATTTTAATAGTGGTAGGATACAGTCCAATAGCACTGGGACTTTTCATTGTTTGTATCAATCCACTTCTGTTTTACATGTTCCAGATAGACTCTTAGAGCCAGATTTACTAACAGCTTGCGTCAGCGTAAACCCTCTTTTGCCGTTGAAAAAAAAATACTGTCCGGATTTAATAAAGACACATAAGTGAAAAATTAGCAATGAAATGGACACAGTCATTTTTACGTCTGACCTTATTGCATGCATTTGTTGGAGTTTCCCTTTCAGATGCAAAATTTATGGGAGAAAAGTATTTAAATGAATCATGCAACATGATTTAATAAGGTTTGTGCTAATCAATTTACTTATTGAATCACTCACTAAAACAAATCATTCATACTACTAGGGCTGCATCGCTCAACTCAACTGATTCATTCAAAACACTGATTCTGATATATATTCCCTGTATTGGTGTTTGGACTTTTGTTGAAGCATTTTCCCTGTTCATATTGAGTCTGTTAGTTTCCCTTGTGTTAGCCTTGTCTTTGTAGCTCCCTTGTTAGTTCCCATGGTTACCCTTGTGTGTTCCCTAGACGACTGACCACACCCTCTCGTTAGCTTGTTAGCCCCTGTGTATTATAGTCCTGGTGTTTCACTTGTGAAACACTAGAGTAGGTCAGTCGATGTTCATGCTTGTGTTTGAAGTTCCTTGTTCCCTGTGTTTTTGTGGATGTTTATCTGTCTCTCTATAAACTACTCCTTGCACTAAAATCCTCACCTTTGACTGCTTTCTCCGTATGTTACAGATTCATTTGGGAATGGTACTACTATGTAAACTCATAGATGTGGAATGGATTGATTTATCTTGGAACCATTTTTTTTTCTAGTGAATCAAAAATAGACATGCTACAGTAACTAGCAATACTGTGTCTCTGCTGCATTACTTACATAATATAAACTGATTGTTTAACCATTTTATATAAGCAATATCACATTCACAATAGTGTGAAAACTATTACTTGTGTAATATTGGTTCATTAAAAGACAAAAGCTAAGACTAATTTGTATAACTGTGAAAAAGGAAAATCCCCTGTAGTTTTTGCGGATTTTCTTTACAGCTCCTCATTGCTCTAGTTTTCATGCTCCATGCATGGCTTTAAGCCCTCTACTGTACACACTGTATGATTTTAGCATTCCTATAAGATCATTGCAAATCACACTGTGCAACATGGATCTGATAAACTTGGGTACGACGACATGTATGCAGACTGTACGATGATGACACCTAGTGATTCGTAAGCTCTGATGCACATTGCTATAGAAGAATAAAATGTCATCCGCATGCGCCAGTGGTAAACAAAAAGAGCATGATGAATCACACTTTGGCAGTTGTAGTTTTTATGTGTGCTGAAAAAAAAGTGGAAGCGGCGAAAAGAGGAAGGGATAAGAGCTTGAGGTAGGCCTATGCAGTTTTATGTTTTAGCGCCATGTCGCGTTGATTTCATGTTGGATTTTTATTGGCCAGTCAGTAGACTTAAGTCGTAGCAGCAAACACACTGTGCGATGATCATGCTGAATTTTCTGACACTGATCGTAGGCTATCTTTGGTTCCAAGACCATGACAACGGCTGTCTTTTAACCTCGCTCACTTTACGACATAGGACCACCGATTAGGAGCCAAGATCACAGAAATCACCATGATTGTTTCTCGATGCCAATCTTTCATCTGGGACAGCTGGAAATCGTGCAGTGTGTAGAAGGCTTTAAAATGTCCCACAGACATCAGATCGCTCTCTCTATCTCTCTCCTTTTTCTCAGACATGGCCTGGCTAGTAATTATCACCAGTTGATTACATCAGAAGAGAAGGTGTGAGCAAGAGAGCAAGGATGGATGAACAGATGGAAGAATGAGAGGGAGAGAGACAAGAAGGGCAGCACGGAAAAGGGTGGAGAGCAGAGAAAAGAATCAGCTCACTTGCTGATTCCCGGCTGCCGCCTTGACTGCGTGTCTCTCTTTTTTTCCCCCCTCAATTTTTCACAAATTATTTGAAAGTGCCTAGCTGGATCAGCATTCAGGACACACCACATACAGTACACACACAAAAATAACCACACAAACATGACTCAACCCCAAGAGGACTTACCATATAGTTAGTCTTTCAGTGAATTCATAAATTACTATGAACTTGGAAAATACAATTTGTACAATGATCAGTATAGTTACACAAAACTAAAAAAGGAAGTTTCTTACAATAAAATGCACTGTTCACAGACCTATACAGTGAATTTATATAAAGAATCTAAATATTTCTAATTAACTATTTATATAAATAATTGTTAAATAATAAAGGGCTTTCTGCTGTATCTGCCTGTTGTGCTCCTTTCCTCCCCCTCCATTACACTCTATTTCTCTTTTTATATGCATGCGCAGATGTTTAGGGGTATTTGTGGTGCGCAGATAAGCAGGGAGTGGAGGTACTGGAAAGGGATCACCTTTGGTGAACAAAAATTGTTTTCCCCGCCCCCTAGACTGGCCCGTCTGGATCTAGAGGTGCAGCAGGAAAAAAAATCTCTTTATTTTGCCAAATGTATTCCTTATATGAACTTGTTGTCCCCCTTGCATTCCTATATGATGTAATGTATAATTCTTATTGGATAAACCACTGCACCACCCTTTACAATGTATCTATAAAATCTACTACTGTAACATAAAACTTTGAAGAAGTTTGTGGACAGAGACGTGACTCCATGTTCAAGACTCTTCCCATGTGCCCATGCATTCACGGGTGAAAGGGGGACTACGAATATTCTGACGGGACCAAAATATAAAGAGTTAGTTTTATATATATAAATACAAACTTAAAATATAAATATACATAAATATAGTAAGATTCATAAACTAACTGTGTATAAGTGAAGTTCATTCATAAAAGTAAAATCTATATTTTCAGCCACCATTGCATCCATTTGAAACTAGATACAGAGCAACGCAAAGAAAGAGAAGTATCGATCAGTGAATCAGCTCATAAGTTAAAATCTATTCTTATCCATCATAAGGGAAGCAAAAGAGAGAAAGCTATGTAGAAACTTAGTGATAATGAAGGAGAGGCTGAAGTCACTATGGCCAGTGGTTTACAGTGTTCTATAAAATTGGCATACTTAATATATAAAAATATAAATATATTCCCTGATTCTCAGAAGGCAACACAATGCATTAGGCTGATGATACACGGGGCAACTTTTTTTGAGCAATGTTGCTTGGGCACTTTTCCATTTGGTGACAAATTTCTATCTGGATACTTTAAATCAATTTTGGGCCCTGTGTCTCACCTGGTTGCCCATTGACAGCAGCATTGCCCAAAGATAACCTGTGTGTATTTGTTTTGCGTGTATCCCTGCTTAGCGGATAGCTACCTTACCGAGCCTGTTTAAGTTTTCATAGTTTTCATAGTTTTCTTAGTCTAGTCTTAGTTTTGCCTTGTCTGTTTTCCTGGTCTCTGATTCACGCCACGTCATATGACCCCTTTAAACGAATTGCGATACATTTGGGGGTGGGAGTTTATATGAATGTATCTCTAAGGGGAACTGACTGTCTTTATAAAAGTTTAGATGATATTTTCTTTTCATCTGGTCTCTGTATAATTCATATTAAAGCAACAACGCTGTATCTGCTGTTCCATAAGTGCCACCTGCTGTCAGAGAGTGAATCTGCGTCTCATTCAGAGCTTCTGCTGTTTGTTTCGTGCAGATGTTTTATGTAGTATAGTATAGTTTTGCTAAACTAAAGTCAGCATTTTGTTTTTATTTTAAAATAATGCAATCTAATTTAGATTTCAAACTGATCATACTGCATGTATTCAGCATCTTTGTTTAGATTGTGATTCAAATGCAGTGGTTGCCTCTAATTTTGAATAGAAAGAGCACAGGAAGCCTTTGTTTATATGAAGCTATCTTTTGTTTGTTTTATTTATTTGATTAGATTTAGGGTTTCGTTTAAAATTTCAATTTAGATTTGTTATTTGACTTTTTTTTCACAAAGAAATGTGCAGTATTTTGTCCAAGCAATAATAAGAGGACACCTTTTCATTTATAATTTGTCTTAAATCTAATTTTGTTTAGAAAAAATCGTGAGAAAATTGAATTGTGAAATCAGTGAATCGAATCGTGAGTTGAGTGAATCGTTACATCCCTAGTCATAGCATTGTATTTTGCAAGGAACCTTGCAAAAACAAGACTTTATTATTCAACAATCTGCCCCTGCAATCATAATTTGCTTGACATAGAATAAAAGTTGTTGGTGTTTTACTGCCACTAGTGTTTTTAATTTCAATATTCAAGTGTTTTCATTTCATTTGATAGCACATACTACGTGACCTCAGCAGGTTCTGCATTCACACAGCACCTCTCAATAATTAGCTCTGACCTGTTCTCAAGGCTGCCTGAAACAGTATGAACAGCTTGATTACAGCATTTTATCTGTCCCAGCTCGATAGAGAGCTTGTAACACTCCAAAGAGAAAGGAAAACTTGAAATCACATCATATGGCCCCTTTAAAGAAAAATAATGCAAAGACCATGGAAGTGCCCTACAGTAGTCCTAGTAGTCACACTTCTCTACTTAATATCAGTGGGTATATTGGGTTTATTGGTAAAAAGCTAAATTGAGAAAATGTGTGCTCTGTGTCATCTATAAGTGACGTTGTGTCACAAATCACATACTGCCTGAGTAGGTGTTACATTTGATGAAGAACATTGAAGAAGTGCATTCTATATAGTATGTGGCCTCTCCTGTGGCCTCATGGGATAGTAAAATATCAAAAACACACATCAAAATCTCAGCGATAATATTAGGTCATCTATGTACTTTTCGCCAACTGCTTTTTGAATAATATGCATTTAAACATACTCTTTTGGCACACTGTTTTTCACATACTACATAGTAGAAAAGTAGGCATATTGGGATGCAGCATGACCTCTTAGTATTATACAGTATATGTCATACAATATGGTGCTGAGGGTGATATATCACCTATATGAACTACTTTAATTTTGAATTTACTTGGTTTTATATTTGTCCTAACTATTTAGGCATAAAACAGGGAAATTGTTTCATAACACACTTTAGTGTACTTTTGCTTTAGCATACTTCTATATTTCATATATTTGTTTATCAGATTTTCACTATGCTTTTCACTATAGTAGGTTTACTGCATGTGGACAGAGCAGTTGCTTATTTCATGTTAAAAGATAGTTCACCTAAAAAAATTAAAATGGTGTCATCATTTTACTCACCCTCAAGTTGTTCCAAACCTGTGTGAGTTTCTTTCTTCTGCTGAACACAAAACAAAATAATTTGAAGAATGTGGGTGACCATACAGTTGCTGGTAGCCATTGTAATAGTATTTTTTTCCCATGCTATAGAAGTTAATGAGGACCAGCAACTGATTGGTTGCCGACATTCTTCAAAATATCTTCTATGTTTAGCAGAATAAAAATGAATCTCATAAACTATCCCTTTAATGGTGAAGGGAGAACCACATTCTCAAAAAAGTATATATTAAGCATGTAAGGTAAATATTTATCCATATTTTTCACATCTGTCTGCCTTTACTTATGGACCTTAGAGTGGGTGACATATGGACAAACACGAGGTCATCGGTGTGTAGTAGTAAAAAGATATTGAGACAAACGTTCATTTTGAACTATGCTTCTCACAGCACATTCTCTGCACAGGTATTGAAATAAATGCCCCACTGCCACACATTGCTAGATGTGGCTGTTGAGTCGTGATGTAGTGGCGCCTTTGACTCAAACATCGCATGGTCAAAATTATAGATGACCATTTCCGTTGCAGATTAGTCGTCATAGGAAAAAATTACATAACCTCGCCTCAATTTTCAATCACGTCATTTCCGTCTGAAGAGTAACTGTGAGGGAATACGCGAAACGCGTCAGGTCTTTCTTCAAATCATTCATGCCGACGGGAGAGAGGAGAAATTGTATTTTAGATCTCGAAACACACGATAGTGGCTACAGTCGCAATTTTTAGTAATCCATGTATCTTAAAGATACACAGTTTGTAGTCGTTCTCACATGCATCGGCTGAGCCACCCGAAATAATCGCGAGCCAATCACGAACCACACCCCGGTTGTAAAGCGGCGAAAGACTGTATTTCTTTTCCAGATTGTGGATATCTTTAAATATATTGTCAATTGGCATAAAACAGACGTCCCCTCTCGTTTAACGTGTATATAGACGTTTTTTTTCAACGTCTTTCTTCACGCACCAGCGCGCAAGCCTTCCGCCAAGTTAACATTCGCTGTGTGTTTCACCATATAAAATAGTGTTTGGGCGCTTTCTTAAGGGTGAAGACCACCTTGTGTTGCCCCCGGAGCTGCATCGGGTGGAGTGGGGTGGCACAAGCAGTTGCGAAGTATGATTCATCCCCGCGCTCTGTCACGCCCCATCTCCCCGTCTGCTTTCCATGGTGCACCTGTAACTCGCCTGACCTCAAATCTAGCTGATTTCTATACACACACTGCTGTTAAAACCAAGCTATGCAAAGCTCATCTTTTACCTCCTGCTTTCTGTGCAGTAGTGGAGGCCACTGCAACCAGACGCTGTTATCCAGCGAAGGATACTTGAAGACTCGCGCGTTCGTAAACTGCAAAATCACTACGATTTTAGGGATTCATTAATCACACGTTACGGGTAGTGAAAGGTCATGAAGCTGTGACTCAAAGGAAAGCGAAAGTGTCGAAAACGTCTGTGGATACACAAAGGAAATCGTCCAGCCCTTACTTTAGCATGGCTTGTTCCTTGTCCTCTTCCTCCCTTTGCCGAACCATCACTGCCATGATGACTTTCCTTTCCTCCTCCGTGAGATGACTCAAGTCCGGCATATCAGGCATGGGAGTCGGCACGGTGGGTGGGCGAGGGCCGCTTTGGGGCCCTACAGAGGCGGACATATTTTGCCCCGCTCCCAGGCGTATCTATTGGCAGTATCCCGAGCGCTGGAGCCACACCTCACGACATGGTCCACGGATAGAGCAGCCTTCTTTGAGAATAGTGCAAATCTCGCATGGTTTCAGTCACCCACAACTGTGCTTTTGTTTCTCTTCGTGTTTTTTTCTTTTACCCACCCCTCCTCTTTTCTTTCTTTTTTTCGTGCTTTTTTTTTCGCTACCCCCACCCCCCGCCTCTCCCCTCCACCTCCAGTTACGGGAAGCCCATCATCTCTACGCCCGGAGACGACGCAAACAGAGTGACTACGGCATTAGCTAGCAGATCTGTGATTTCCCCCTTCACTAAGCCGGGGGCTCGGTATTGGGCGACGGCAAAGGAGGAGCCCGTCTCTCGCCCACTGATCTCTCTCTCTTTCGTCGCTCTCAGATAAAAAAAAAAGAAGAAGAGTCAATGGAAATGCAGATCCGCGAGCGCGTATCCACTCTCACCAACCGCACGTGAAATGGGCAAAAAAGCATCTATATGAGAGTCACACTCCCCGTTCCTTTTTCATGTCGGTGTGTGCTCGACCGCGCACACCTTGTTCGCTTTTCTGTATTTTTAGCAGTAGCTTATCTGGTAATAGTTCAGTGCGCGCTCTCGTCGGGTTATTTTTAGAATCGCTCCCGCGCACCTCTTAAATACAATCAATTCGTCTGTTTTGTCTGACTGAGGGATGTCTGTAATAAAAATTATCCTCGAAAGTCTCATGTGTGCTTGACATAAACCATCTCTAGACAATGTAAAAAAAAAAAAAAAGTAGACTACTGGAGCCCAGATGGTCTGTATAACTGTAAAATTGAATGCATGGTCGAGTTGAAACCATTGGGAGAATAAAAAGAAAATCCAATAATAATCAACTTTATACGATTAGTTAATTCGTAGAATGGAGATGATTTACATAACGTAAGTACACACTGTAGGCTAGTTGTTTTTCAGAACCCTGGACAGCGACACGTGCCGCAGAACACACAGACACCAATTTCACTACACTGTAAAAGTGCAATTGTTACCATTAAAAAGCTTGATTTAACCCATAAAAACTTGTCCCGGGTTGGCGGGGTGGGGGTGGGTGGATTACCCCATTAGTGAGGCATGGCCATTTCTCATGGTTTCCAATTTTATGCTATAACAAGTAATTAGCAAATGTTTCCATGTATTTCTCGTAATAATGCATTGGCTGATGCATTATCATATTGTACATTCTAGACTCATATACTACAACTTAATCATGAATGCAAACTATTCTTAAGGTGGCCATCTTCCTTCATCTTCCCCTAATTATTTAAGAGTCAGTAACCTTACTCTTATACAATATACAATGCCATTATGTTTCTGATCTTAGCATTGGAAGCATACTGAAAATATGCATACATGGGACATGGTTTACACAAATAGAGGATATGTATTTACGTAGGCATATATCTGTGTATACAATATGTTTATATACACTTAAGGTTAGGCTATTTAGGATAACCTCCATGTCCAGGGTAATACAATAGCTTCCCACACAGTGTAAACATGTGCCATAATGTGTGTATATTTGTTTAGAAATCATCATCATTTTAAGATGCACCTTTGTTGGAGACCATATTAAACCATGAAGCATGGAGCCATGTGGTGCATGCAGAGCAATAGCTCCTCCAAAAATGAAAAATGTCTAATTGCTTACAAACTCTCATGTTGTTTCAAAATTGTAAGTTGTTGTTTTCAGAATTATGACTGTTATCTTTTTAGAGCTGACTTCTATTTGCATCACTGAATCATTATTTTCCTGTTTGTCACCGTAAAGCTGCTTTAAAACAATCTGTATTGTACAAATCGCTATGTAAATAAAGATGACTTGACTTTTTTCCATGGAAAATGTATCTTTTTCTTTTATAAAAAGAAGACAGTTACCACATCTGTCAAGCTCCAAAAGACTGCCAAAACTCTGGAATGTACTTCAAATCCCTACTCAGCATGTCAATGCTTTGGGCCAGGTTTGACATCACTGAAGCCACATGGCATTGATTTTCATATGGTGTGGTAACTGCACATGACGCAGCAGTTTGAATATATAGAATGGAGAATGATATTTGAGAACTGCAATGAAAGAAAAAAGTTTTCCATGAATAAAGACATGAGAGCTCTCTCAGTCACAGAGAGCTATTATATGGTCTTCAAATATAATGCACACATATGGACATTTCAGGGTGGGAAATTAACTCTTGCCACCTGCCAAATTCAGGTAGGATATTTTTATTTAGTATTAGTTATTTAATTATTATTACAATGGCAGATTTTTTTTTTCTCAGATTGACCTTTGGATTTGTATTAATATGTTCCTTGGGGTCATTTATAATGTTAATAATGTTTGCAGACACACACACACACACACACACAAATATATGCAGAAAAATAATTTTCAACTCTCATTAAGGGGCGACTGACTTGTCAGTAAAAGGCCATTATGATTGGCTAATGTCACCTTTGCCCTTAAGTAAACCTTTTCTAAACCAGCAATATATAAAACCATAATTTATAGACAATGCATTATGAAATTGTTTACTTACGCTTTGGGATGCAGCTGTGGACAGATCCAATACCAATGGTTGCTTCATCTTTTAACAAAAGTTTCGTTGGAAACACTTCATTACACTGTGCTTCATTTTCTGCAGCCAAATGCTCCGAACAAACTTTCTGAAGTCTGTGCGCAAACATGCTGTTTAAACAGGACGAGTCAAAACGTTAGTGTACTCTTTCATTTTTCCTGTTGATTAGAGTAGCTCAAGCGCTTTAAGTATGCATGTCAGAAATTGAACACGCATACTTAATCCAGTGTAGACAGCATCCACACTAAAGCCCTTTTCACACTACAAGCCACATGCAACGGCAAAGCGACACGATCCCATTCATTTCAATGGAGAGCTGGCGATTTCCAGCGACACGAGTGACAGCGACCGGATTTGCTTTTGACTGGACGCAACGCACGTTGCACGCAGGTCCACTGTGGGCGGGACTTATTATGGTGCGAGAAAGTACATGTCATGTCTTTCCCTGAGGCCTGTGCAAGAAGCCGTTTCGCTTTTTACCCAGGTAAGTTTGCGTTTAGTTGGAGCAAACTCTTGAGTTTTCGTCGTCAAGAATGTGGGTTGGATTTGAGAGGGTTTTGTCGCTATGGTAATGGCTACCATGCTTCGGAGTAGCTTTTATTAGAGATCGCAAACCCAAACTGGACCAATCAGCTGTGAGCAAAGTGACATATATCTGATACAAGCCACTCCCCTGAATCTCTTGCTTCAAATTAAAGCAGTTTACAGTGAAAGAATTTTACAGACAAAATTACCCGTTTTCTGCTGCTAATTATTTACTATATTCATATAATATGAATCATAATATTTATAATTCATATAATATATTCAAATACTTATTATATGAACTGGCAATTAATATTAAACTTTGCATTTAAATTAAATATATCATATAAATAAGTTTTAAAGGGGTGGTTGACTGTTTTTTTATAGGCTTGATTGTGTTTATGGGGTGCAGGTGATAATGTTAATGCTTTGTTTTGTTTTTTTAAACGCATTTTTTCACATAATTTACCTTTATTTTTCACCGCTCTGTCCCTTCTTTGATAAACGCACTGATCAATTCCTGCTTTTATGAAGCCCCTCCCTCAGAAATAGGGGATGGGCTCTGATTGGCTAGGTAGCCCAGTGTGTTGTGATTGGCTAAACCACCTCTAGTGCGCGTCTAAACATCCCGCCCCTCTCCTCAGCAGCATGTGCTCCGGTTGTATTGTAAACAAAGGCATCAGTAATATGAACTTATCAGTTTGAGCCCGATTGAGAAGCAGAGGAAATTATTGAAGAGGATCGTGCAGAACCTGTGCAAAGCATGGCTTTTAATGGTAGGCCTAAGATTTTAGTTTGTTGTCGTCTCATACTTTTAGATAAGCTGTAATTTGTAAATGCTACTGCTTATGTTAGCTTTTAATATACAGTTTTATCCTGATTAAAACTTTAATACAATACGGCAACTGCACGAGCGTCCATGTCAACGCTTCTCATAGCTATGTGAAAATAAATGTATAAATGGAACAGTTCATTGCTGGAGCTGAGCTCAATGAGAGAGAGAGAGAGAGAGAGAGATGAGAGAGATGAGAGAGAGAGAGATGCAGAGCGTGTGCAGAGCAGGGGGACACAAGGAACAGTATTTCCACTCGACTATTTTTGAAAATAGGCTCATTTTCCAAACTCCCGTAGAGTTAAACAGTTGAGTTTTACCGTTTTCTAATCCATTCAGCCGTTCTCCGGGTCTGGGGGTAGCACTTTTAGCTTAGCTTAGCACAGATCATTGAATCTGATTACACCGTTAGCATCTCACTCAAAAATGACACTATTTTCAATATTACGCTGCTTTAGAACATTGATTTTGAAACTTGTGAATCCACAGAATCGCGATTCATATATGAATAGATTTTTACATGCACCTCTAGTTTTCTATTCCTCTTCTCTAAAGCAGCGCAGCATGGCCTCGCCCCCTTTGCTACCTTTTTCCGAGGGCGGGGTTTAAATGGGATTGTGATGTCACGAACCTGGGAAGTAACTCATTGTAGTCCCTACAAGCCATTTTTTGTAGGCATTAAACTGCCAGAAATTTAAAAGACGATATCTCCGTTTGCATTGAACTTTCAGCTTCTTAACTTTGCAGATATTGTTTATGCTCAAACAGCAACATTTCACACTAGCTAACGTTAAAAAAGTGAAATCGCAATGAACCACCCCTTTAATCTATAAATGGGTTTTGAGCTCTTTGTGAAACTATATAAATTATTAAATTGAGTTGATTCATTTGCATAGTCAGATATTTTCTTTCTGCTGCCTTCTCAAACATTTGCTGTTAATCACAAACTCTGTCTGGATCAAACCCTGAGTTGACAGAGAACGTTTATATTAAGCATTGTGAGCCCACTGAACCTAGGGCCTGTACCATGATGGTAGTTGAACAAAGTCAGAGTTACAGGATTAGTTTCGAGTTGGCAAAACCAAACCACTCCAATCCGGCTTTGTTAGTACTATGATGTTGATCATCAACTTTTTTTGTCAACTCAGGCTTTGATCCTGAGTTTGTGGAGCACGTGCACATGATGTGATGAAACATCACCCACATAGCAAACAATCTTGGCCTGAATGCGGTCTCAAGCTGGCACTGTTGGCCTCCTGTCGGCAATGGCATGTACCCTTTCAGCCAGAGCTGGGCCATGTGTGGCTATGATGGCACAGTGTGGATCACGGCAAACAATATGAAGGCCGACTGTTGGTGGGAGGAGTGTGGCCCAGATCAATCCAGTGATCATGTGGCCCAAATCAGGCTTGTGACCTGACAGCATATTGTGATGCATGCTCAACAAGATAAATAAATTATTGCATGATAAAGGTTAAATGATCACAGAAATGTCAATGAAGTGTAGTAGCCTATTGTTTAAATGTAATCTTTGAAATGGCAAGTCAAAACAAAATGAAAAGTTATCATTTCAAAATTAAGCAAATTAGTAAATCAACAAACTGCATTAAACTGCACTTAATTATAAATTATTATTCTCAGTACAAATCATCTTAGAATCCTTACATAAAGTGTGTGAGAGAGAGATTATCTAACCATTATCATGCAATATATTATTTATCTCATTTACCATGGGGCACATAATTTTAATTCACAATTCAAAAATTGCTTTATTGGCATGGCTGTAAATGATACAATATTGCCAAAGCTTAGTATACATGTACAAAAAGATAAAAAAATAATAATATAATAACAATAATAATAATTAAATGAACATCACATTAATAGAATGGAATATTATAACATCTTAGAAGTATTAAACTGTAACAAATTAGAATGTGTGAACATTTGATACCACAGTCTTTAACTTACATAGATTACATACATATTATTAATATGCTGTCATCATGCACAAGCATTCAATAAAATGATCATAAAATTATTGTAATTTTATCCAAATCTTCGGTATCCATGTGATGCTTTGTGTTAGGAACAGATCCAAATTCAAATTCAGCGATATTTCTATTTTTAGCGTTTTAACAACTCTGGTTGTGTTCGGGTCAATTTGACCCAGAGAAGATTTTCTTTTTTCCCCGAAAATACTAGTTAATGCTATTGCATTTGACTCAAACTTACTGACTTTGTTTACACAAGGTATAAGTATTTTTTTTACTTTTTTACAAGTAAAAGTAATTTTTTTGTTTTATTCCACCTTGTCACACTTGGTGTTCCCAGTCAAAAATGACCAGCCTACAATCAATTGCTTATAAATCTCTCATTGTGCTATATTATCACCAAATATTAGATTCAATCTTTTTATCAACTTGTTTTCTTTCATTTAAGACTGGTTTTGTGTTTCTATTTGCATCTCGTTAATCGTAGGCCTCATTTATGTGAGAGTAGATAGGCTACCTCATTTTTTGAGTGGAAAAAAGCACTTTTTTATGAATAATTTTCACAATATGAGATAAAAAATTATGAAAACTTGCACTGTTTATCACACTTGTGTGCTTTAATGTTTAATCAGGAAGTTTGCTTGGAAATGCTTTTATTTTGTAAAAAAAAATGGCACAAAGTCACACTTGTGGTGTTCCACAGCCATTGAAAGTGAATGGGGAAGAATGAAAGTAAGAGAAACAACTAATGTTACTCACGCTACCACACACACATACACACACATGTATACAAACTATTGCGGATATTACATGCTTTCTATTTCATCCTACCCTAAACGGCATCCAATATCCTTTCATCAATCTGACATTTAAAATCTCTTAATAAAAAATAAAACATTGCAACTTCTCACTATTCTAACTTTATAAAAAAGAGTTGCAAGGTAAACTCACAATTGCAAGAAAAAAAGAATTGCAAGAAACTCGCAATTGCAAGAAAAAAGTCAGATTTGTGAGATAAAAAAGTCTCAATTAGGCCTACCTTGTTTTTTTGATTCAGTGTGAGAAACAGGCTTCCATAGCTTTATGAGAACATGAAAGTTTCAAAACCTCAGAATATTTTTTCTAGAAGGGGTGATAAAAGAATGTATGAAAGAAAGATTCTTTTGAAGCAGAGTCAATGCAGGCTAAAGACAAGACAGTTTGAGTGTGTGTGGGTGTGTGAGGTGTGTGTGTGTGTGTGTGTGAGAGAGAGAGAGAGAGAGAGAGAGAGAGAGAGAATTATAATGTAGATTGACGAAATGATGTTGGTTGCCATTTAGGGTAGCATGAAATAGAGAGCATATAATGCTCGTAATAGTTTGTATACTGTGTGTGTGTGTGTGTGTGTATGTGTGGTAGCGTGAGTATGCATGCATACACACATGCACAGGTCCAAGACCTTTATTTTTGTAAGCACACATGTACAAATGTGAGCATAATCAACATGCTCCTGAACACTAGTTTTTCCTCTTACTTTCATTCTTCCCCATTCATTTTCAATGGCTGTGGAACACCACAAGTGTGACTGTGCCATTTGTTTTACCAAATAAAAGCATTTCCATGCAAACTTCCTGATTAAACATTAAAGTACACAAGTGTAATAAACAGTGCAAGTTTTCATAATTTTTTATCTCATATTGTGAAAATTATTCATAAAAAATGCTTTTTTCACTCAAAAACTTAGGTACCTACTCACAGAAAAATGAGGCCTACGATTAATCAGATGCAAATATAAATACAAAACCAGTCCTAAATGAAAGAAAACAAGTTGACAAAACGATTGAATCTAATATATTTGGTGATAATACAGCATAATGAGAGATTTATAAGCAATTGTTTGGAGGCCGGTCATTTTTGACCAGGAACACCATGAGTGTTACAGGAATCCGAACACAACCAAAGGGTGAAATTAGCCTACACTCTTAAAAATAAAGGTGCTTCAAAAGGTTCTTCAAGCGATGCCATAGAAGAACCATTTTTGGTTCCACAAAGAACCATTCAGTCAAAGGTTCTTTAAAGAACCATCTCTTTCTTACCTTTTTATAATCTGAAGAACCTTCTTTCTTCACAAAGAACCTTTTGTGAAACAGAAAGGTTCTTCAGATATTAAAGGTTCTTTATGGAACCATTTAGACAAAAAGGTTCTTCTATGACATTGTGAAGCACCTTTATTTTTAAGACTGTATGCTCTGCTCCTAACACTAAACTGTTATATACCCGCCTGAGAGGACTGCGAGTGCAACGCATCGTCATTTGGACTACTGTGGTACTGCTTTTTGGCATTTCTGCAATAAATAAATTCTTGTGATTAACTTTACACTTGTCTGTCTGTTACGTTTCTCTTATAGACTGTATACTGTATAAATGTTTAGTGTACTTTGTAAATATTGTACATTTCAGCAAGCATATCTCCAAATATAAAAAAAAAATTGTACTAGTAACGTTACAAGTTGCGTAATAATATCTACGTTACGTTAAGATATATATGGTTGATTTGTTCTTTATAAAAAAGCATTTTTTAATGCAATACATTTTTATTGTACAGTTACATAATTTGTGGATTTTAAGGATGATTTTCTATTCAGTTAAATGTACTTTATTTGCATAGTTTGTGTTTACATTACCAAAACATTTCACAAATAATGGCAGTGTCTGGGCTATATAAGGCTCAGGTGTGGCTCAGTTTTGGGGCTTCTTGGTTACTTAAGGCTGAGAATCGGTGCTAATGCTAAAACCTATTCAGGCCCAGTGCAGGGCCACTTATTGGCTATTAATTGGCTTAGACTCCCATGTGAGGCCCTTGTCTTTAATCCAGATCTGGGCCACTCCAGGGCCATCATTCTTTGCAGTATGTGGGCCGAGGGAAAAGGGTTTGTGTGGACCAGGAAAAAAAATGCTATGTGGGCAGTGGTGAACAGCCAATCACATGCCTTGCAACACAGAGCAAATGTGATTCACTTCTCACGAGAGAGCCAGCGAGATTCAAAAGTCTTTTGCTAAAGGTTAAGAGATTGAAGAATATGAGGAATATAAATGCATTTACACTTAAGAAAGTACTTGTCCATGAAAGAGGACAAATAAAAAAATGATCTTGCTCTATCAGTGCAGTCACAAGTGAAACTTGCGAAGTTAGTTTATATAGTTGATAATATATAGCGATAGAGACTCGAACATGTAAGGTCACATGTAGTCATGTTTAAAGCATTATATATTGATAATACAGCTTATTTATATTACATATGACCTGTATATATTAATGTTCATTTAAAACATTGCTTTATAATCATTGTTAAACTAAAATTGCTTGTGTGTAATAGATTAATAATATAAATCATATAGTAAAATAATCTGGTAATTATTCATAAAGCCAGGACAATGACAATATATATTTTTTTATATATAGTGACCTTTTTTTAAAAATTTGGAGGAAGAGGAAAACTGGGGAGGGATTTCTGCGTTAGACAATGGGCACTTTGACTGAATGAATGATTGAATGACGCATTTATATAGCGCCTTTAGTGTGTATTGCTGTACACCAAAAGGCGCTTTACATAATGAGGGGGTCCTCTCCCAACACCAACCAGTGGCGCATTCCACGGAAGGATGCGACGGCAGCCACAGTACTCACCACACACCAGCTACAGGTGGAGAGGAGAGAGAGATAAAGCCAATTCAGTGGATGGGGATTATTAGGAGGCCATGATTGACAAGGGCCAGTGGAGGGAATTTGACCAGGACACTGGGGTTACACCCCTACACTTTACGAGAAGTGCCATGGGATTTTTAATGACCCCAAACCCCCCCCCCCAACAAAGAGTCATGGACATGTTGAAGTCTCATCGAAGGGACGGTGCTTTTTACAGTATAGTGTCCCCTTCACTATACTGGGGCATTAGGACCCACACAGACCACAGGGTGAACACCCCCTGCTGGCCTCCCTAGCACCTCTTCCAACAGCAACCTAGTTTTCCCAGGAGGTCTCCCATCCAGGTACTGACCAGCCTCAACCCTGCTTAGCTTCAGTGGGCAACCAGTCTTGGGCTACAGGGTGATATGGCTTTGCTCACATCTGATTTCAGTTTGAGATCTCTTACCCAGAACATAACCTGCCCTGGAGCAGGTTAGCTGTGGAGTGTAAGTTACTATGGCAATGAACGCTGCTAAAATCCAAGTCTTACCTGAAACTTACCTGGCTAGCCAACTAATCTGGCATCATGGTACAGGCCCCTGATCTAAACCAGGTTGGATTTATTTGGTTTGTCAACTGTAAACCTACTCTAAAACTCAACAGTTTGTCCATCTAGCTTCATGCAAAAGGCCACTGGAAGCAGTTGTATGGAAATATATTCACCCATGTGACGTCACATATCCCATAATATCCAAGCGAGCCATATTCAGAGCTTAGTTAAACAAATGCTATAATGAGAACATTTTAATCTGTGAAACCTGCAGGATGTTGAGAAATGCAGATGGTTCAGAAATTCTTTGGCGTCCGGTTATGTTTTGAGGATTGCAACCACAGTGAGCACATGGCTGGAGGGCAAAACATACCCAGATGACTGTTATGGTGTATAACAAAGAGTGCAAGATTGACAGCTTCAGCTATACATAACTACTTTACATTTGCTAAGTATAGTAGGCCTTAGTATAAGGAACACTGTCGTATTGTGTCTGTTTTTTTGAAAGAATGTGAATTTGTTTAAACCAACAAGTAGGCTAGTTGTAAGAAAGGATGATATAAAATGCCAAGAGGCTCATTATAACAATAAGCTAAATCATTATTAGTTTATTATTCACAAGGTGTCACTCTCATCTATACTGCTCAATGAAATATTGTATCCGAATAGCAAAATAAACAGATTACATGAATACAGCATATTATACACATTTAAGTGTACTTCTAAATGTACACAATTCTACTGGTGCACAGTGTAGCAGCAGTAGAATGTAATTAATAATAATAAAAATAAAAAAGTAGTTCTATTTAATGCATCCTTTCTGAATAAAAATATTACTCTTTTTGAAATCTAACACACAGTTTCTACAAAAATATGAAGCACAATATTTTTAACATTGACAATTAGCAGTGTAGCACCAGTAGATTAAAAATAAATAAATAATAAAACAAAATAAGTAGTTATCTCGCGCCCTCTGTTGATGGGACACAGCATTACACAGGAATATACCCCGAGGCTAGTTGTCATAGCTAGTTTGTACTCCATTTAATATTTTTAAGGGTGCATTATATTTTTGTCCGTTCATGTTACATTTACAAAACCTGTAGCTGTGGTTGCCAGGACATTACTGTGAAAAAAAATACAGTGACAATGTTATAATTATGAGATGGTATTTTGATGACTGTATATTGTACAGTTTCTAATTCTGTCATTAATATCACATATAATTGGCTTGGGGGTGAGGGTGGGGATAGCAAACCTTTTTGAATCCATTCCCCAGACTGATATCTAAGTCACTGAAGCAGCACTGGAGACAACTAAAGGTCATAATGTATGTTTAAGGTGACTTTAAGTCATCATTTAAAAAAAAATCATTTTGGACAGTTTTTGACATGTATATACAAAGTAAAACAAACACCAACACCTTGCATTTTAAGTTGTGGACTTGACAAGTAACTCAAAAATACATCTCTAAACTGCAATGAACTACCACAATGGCCAATCTTCATATAAAAGTTTTAAATTTTTCATATACATTTTTTCATATAAAAATAACAGAAATAATAGACACTGACATTTAACTGTAGACATGCACGTCAGATTCAAAAAAACATTTCCAGACGGATTTTATTGCAATCTTCTGGATGTCGTGTTGCAATACCGTTGCGAAGAAGCATTTCTGTGTATGGTGGCCAGAAAGTGTCATCAGTAGTCACATAAGGGTCATGAGGAGTTTCTAATGTTTTATTGGTCAATCTGCAATAAATAAATAAATGCGCATGATTAAATGTGTTAATAAATAGGGTTAGTAAAATAAGCACTTTGTATCAGAAAACAGTTTATTTTCCACTCTATTTCCAATTTTATTTCACGTAAGAAGATTACAAACATAAAGTAACAATATAAAAAGAAATGCTTTATTGTGATGGGTATCTGAACATACCTCGATAATCTCACTTAGTGAAATCAGGTTAATCTCTGCATCATATGCAGCAGCCTGAAAAATCCAAATTCAATATTTATATGCAGCAACCTAAAAAAAATCTAAATCCAATATTCTCTGATCTAACTGAGAGGGTGAAGGTGGCACCTACTCTTTTTTTCTTTGTGCCGTTTCCTTGGGGATCAGGAAGTGGGAAGTGCTCAGCTAACATGTCGCTCAGCTTTTCCATGAGACTGCTGTGATAGTCCTTCAGATTGTTAATTTTTCTCTTCATATCCTGCAATACGCTGCAAAAAAATAAACAAATAATAATTTATATATATATAAATTACGGGGGGGCTGGCCCGGCCCCTGGTCCCCTCAACTCTGGTGCCGTCTCCGTAGTGGGCGCCCTGATTTCAGTCGGTGAGGCAAGGTACTGCCCTGGTTAGGTCTCCCGGGCTGTTAAATACACAGATTAAAAGCTAAATGTTTTCATTTCGGTTCGTTTTTTTTTTTCGTTCAGGTTATGCAGAGCGAATAAGAACGGTGCTGCATTTAGAAAGAATTCTCATTAACTTTGCTATTATTCTTGAATTTTCAAACTGCTAACACTTTGCACTTTCGAATTATGTAAGTAACTTAAAATGTTGTGTTTGTAATTTTAATATTTTTATCTATAGGCCTATACAGCAAAACTACAGAGCTTCCAGTAGGTTATTTTACGGAGCTGTAAACACGGGAATCTCCGACCGCATGCAATCTTTTGAAAAGTTGTAGTGTATCATTGTTTCCACAAAAATATTAAGTGGCAAAACTGTTTTCAACATTGATATAATCAGAAATGTTTCTTGAACAGCAAATTAGAATGATTACTGAAGGATCATGTGAGGGACATTGAAGCAATCTTTGACGAACACCCAATTCATACAAACCCGATCCAAAAAAGTTGGGACACTGTACAAATTGTGAATAAAAACAGAATGCAATGATGTGGAAGTTTCAAAATTTCAATATTTTATTCAGAATACAACATAGATGACATATCAAATGTTTAAACTGAGAAAATGTATCATTTTAAGGGAAAAATAAGTTGATTTTAAATTTCATGGCATCAACACATCTCAAAAAAGTTGGGACAAGGCCATGTTTACCACTGTGTGGCATCCCCTCTTCTTTTTATAAAAGTCTGCAAACGTCTGGGGACTGAGGAAACAAGTTTCTCAAGTTTAGGAATAGGAATGTTGTCCCATTCTGGTCTAATACAGGCTTCTAGTTGCTCAACTGTCTTAGGTCTTTTTTGTCGCATCTTCCTCTTTATGATGCGCCAAATGTTTTCTATGGTGAAAGATCTGGACTGCAGGCTGGCCATTTCAGTACCCGGATCCTTCTACGCAGCCATGATGTTGTAATTGATGCAGTATGTGGTCTGGCATTGTCATGTTGGAAAATGCAAGGTCTTCCCTGAAAGAGACGACGTCTGGATGGGAGCATATGTTGTTCTAGAACTTGGATATACCTTACAGCATTGATGGTGCCTTTCCAGATGTAAGCTGCCCATGCCACACGCACTCATGAAACCCCATACCATCAGAGATGCAGGCTTCTGAACTGAGCGCTGATAACAACTTGGGTTGTCCTTGTCCTCTTTAGTCCGGATGACATGGCGTCCCAGTTTTCCAAAAAGAACTTCAAATTTTGATTCGTCTGACCACAGAACAGTTTTCCACTTTGCCACAGTCCATTTTAAATGAGCCTTGGCCCAGAGAAAACGCCTGCGCTTCTGGATCATGTTTAGAAATCGCTTCTTTTTTTACCTATAGAGTTTTAACCGGCAAGGGCGAATGGCACGGTGGATTGTGTTCAACCGACAATGTTTTCTGGAAGTATTCATGAGCCCATGTTGTGATTTCCATTACAGTAGAATTCCTGTATGTGATGCAGTGCCGTCTAAAGACCCGAAGATCACGGGCATCCAGTATGATTTTCCGGCCTTGACCCTTACGCACAGAGATTGTTCCAGATTCTCTGAATCTTTGGATGATATTATGCACTGTAGATGATGATAACTTCAAACTCTTTGCAATTTTTCTCTGAGAAACTCCTTTCTGATATTGCTCCACTATTTTTCGCCGCAGCATTGGGGGAATTGGTGATCCTCTGCCCATCTCGACTTCTGAGAGACACTGCCACTCTGAGAGGCTCTTTTTTATACCCAGTCATGTTGCCAATTTACCTAATAAGTTTCAAATTGGTCCTCAAGCTGTTCCTTATATGTACATTTAACTTTTCCGGCCTCTTATTGCTACCTGTCCCAACTTTTTTGGAATGTGTAGCTCTCATGAAATCCAAAATGAGCCAATATTTGGCATGACATTTCAAAATGTCTCACTTTCAACATTTGATATGTTATCTATATTCTATTGTGAATAAAATATAAGTTTATGAGATTTGTAAATTATTCCATTCCTTTTTTACTCACAATTTGTACAGTGTCCCAACTTTTTTGGAATTGGGTTTGTACATCAAACTAAGCTATATGTTATTAAATTGTACATAGACTATATATCAGATTATTTTATTTACAAGTTTCATGTTTGTGTTTATCCCGTTTTTTCCCGTTGCATCTGAAAATTACTTTCAGAAACTTTTTTTTCAAAGAGTTTTGTGATGCACATTTTTCAGGATTATTTCATGAATAAACAGTGCAAAAGAATAGAATTTATTTGAATTGGAAATCTTTTGTAACAGTTTTGATCAATTTAATGCATCCTTGCTGAATAAAAATATTACTATTTTTTAAATCTAACCCACAGTTTCTGCAATAATATGAAGCACAACATTTTTAACATTGATAATAATAAGAAATGTTTCCTACATATCTGAATGATTTCTGAAGGATCATGTGACACTGAAGACTGGAGTAATGATGCTGAAAATTCAGCTTTGCATTACCGGAATAAATTACATTTTAAAATATATTACCATAGAAATAAATGCAATTTGAGCTTGCATTCCATTCTAACATGATGTCACACACCAGGCAGTGCCATTCATTCTTACATACGTTGTAGCCAAATGAATGAATATTCATACAAATAATTTTTCTTTCTGTATTTCACAAATAAAAATGTACAGGTTTGGAATGGCATGATGAGGAGTACATAAATTATGCCAATTTTTAATTCTTGGGTAAATGTCCCTTTAAGCAGATATAAAAATTTGATTTTTAATGCCGGCATAAAACTAACAACCTGTGCTCTGATTGCTCGTTTTCACGCTGTAATCTGCTGATTTATATATAATATAATGCTGATATATATAAACCTTTATAAAGAATTCTTTCAGCTAGTTGCCAAGGCAACATTTTATCATTTCTGTTTAAAGTCAACACTTAAAATAATACTAACAATAATAGTATATCAATTATACTGAGAAAAAAAACAATTTACATTGCACCTTTTCAAAATCTTTTTCTGGGCACCCAGCTTTGCTTGTGAGCATGACAGGACCATTTTAGTGTTGACTGTTGAGACTCTGCAACTGTGAGGGAAAATTGCGTGAAAACTTGTAACTGCATTTACAGTTTGATACAATCACTACCTATTGGGTGTTATTAAAGTGACAACTTACCTCTTCTTTACCAACCACTAGTTAGACTTCAGGATTTCAGGAGGTCTTCACATCAACCGTGCAATTAAAATATGTAATATTGAATACTGAATTTAAATATATTTTTTGTATCTTAACCCTTTAATCTAACTTGAAATAGTACATAAAACAATAGATAATAGCTTACATTTTGGTTCCATTCCTTGCCATTGCTCTAGCTCAGATGTGATTGCAATCAGGCGATTCACTGCCTGCCCATCAAAAATAATAATAATTCAAGTTTGAGTAATTTGGGTACAAAAAAAAGATAATTCGAGAAATTTGGGAATATTTGTCTTAACTGAAAAGTAACATTAATATGCACTGAGCTGATTTTTAAACTCAAAAGTAGTGAAAGAAGAAGGACAAACCTCATTTGACTGATCATCATTAGCCTCTGTGTCTGCCAGAATTATTTCATTTTGAAGCTGAAAGATATAGTAAGTGCTTACTGTATGTTGACATGGCAGTTGTCAACATCAGCTGCATTCTGTCTGCAGCTGCTGTCTAAAAACCTTCACAACATAAAAAAACTAACTGGGTATTAAAAAAACTGGCACAAACATGTAAACAAAAAATATACGTTTATATAAACATTTTGCTAATGTTCCCATTAAGTTAAAATGTAAACCTGCTTTCTGAATGTTCTCTGAACTTTCAAAAAGTCAATTTTTTTTGTCTTGGTAATAATAACGTTAAGGGAACATTTCATTTTTATCATTTTTGGGAATATTATGAGAAGGTTACTTTTGAACGTGCATTGAACATTCTGAAACCAGTAATAACATTTCAAATTAAAATGTTAAAATTAAAACTAAAAGGTTTTAGAAATAAAACATTCCATGAATGATGTATAAATAATGTTTTTGTGCTAACATTTTGAGAACATTATTAAAGAGCAGTTCCCATTCAGTCAGTCACGTTCAACGTTACGTCAGTGACTGACGAATTGGGATCTCGCCCGAGAGCCCAATCACCTTCGAGTGTTAACTAAACAAGCCAATGACAGTTGGAATGCGTGTTTCGCCATGCGCACCCTGCCCCGCATCGCGGGTATAAAAGGAGAGCGCGTGCAAACGCACATCAGCTTTTCGCTTCGGAGACGAGCCTTCTCAGGACGAATCTCCGCGAGTGTTTGGAAGAAAAAAACAAAAAAAAAACCAAAAAAAAAAGCTGGCGTTGGTGTTACGGCGCGTCAGCGGTGGTTGCCATTCAGTGCTGCTCATCTTAGGCGTGCTGCAGCTGCCATTCTGCGGTCTTGCCGCGACCTCCCCTGGGCACTTCAGCGCTCTCTAAAAGAGTATTTCCTCAAAAAAGAGCAATTTCAAAAAGAGCTTCACGAGCGACGGGCGTCTCTTTAAAGATAGCTTCCCGCTCGTGCGTTTCTGGATGCGGTCGTTTCAGCCTCCATCTGATGGTCATGATCGCTGCCTCTCGTGCTTGGGCTTACAGCATGCTTAAGCAGCGCTCATGGATGAGTCATGTACTCAGTGTGGGAACATGACCATCGCGATGTTGCGTTCTAGATACCTCCTCATTAAACGGGGGAGTATCCCCCTTGCCATGCCCCGCTCTAGCTCCTCTGGTTCTCGGAGGGCTACTTCGGTTCATGGTCAGGGAGACCTGAGGGTTACGGTGAGAGCTTCCCCGTCGAGTACGTCTCCGCGGGCCTCTCATTCCTCAAGCACATCGCACCACCTGGTGCTTCCTGACGAGTGTGCTGGGTCCTCGGACAGAACGGGGTCCAGCATCTTGTGCGGGACACAAGCAGAGGACAGGATGTCGATCGCTGCAACGGAGGGCGAGCTAAGCTCTGGAGATGAGGATTCGGCTGCGCTGCCAACGTCAGGTAGAGTGGCGTTGCCCGAGACAGATCCAGAGCTGACCGCTATGCTTCCCCGGGCCGCTGAGAGCGTCGGGCTGCACCGGAGGCCTCCGCCTTCTCCCGAACGCACGAGGCTGGATGATTGGTTCCTGGGGAAGCAGGCCGGGCGTCGGCAGCCGCCTCAGGTTCCACTCTTCCCGGAAGTGCATGAGGAGGTTAAGTCTTGGAAGGCACCTTTTTCTGCCCAAAACAGACCTGATACCTCCTCCGTCCTCACCACCCGCGACGGGGGGGCGGCCCAAGGGTATGAGGACATCCCTCCGGTCGAGCGCGCGATCGCCATGCAGCTCTGCCCGCAAAGCGCAGCCGCCTGGAGAGGTAGTCCACGCCCTCCGTCCAGGGCCGGTAGGTTCTCCTCGCTTGACGGTTAAGGCTTACAGTGCGCTGGAAAGGCGCTTCGCCATGCACGCATGGCCCTCCTGCAAGTCCACAGGCCAAGGCGTTGAAGCTAGTTGCACGAGGGTGGTGCGGACTCGGGTGGGCTGCAGAAACTGCGCCCGGCGACGGACCTCGCGCTTAGGGCGCCGAAAGTCACGGCGCAGGCCCTGGGTCAGACGATGTCCACGTTGGTGGTCCAGGAGCGCCACCTATGGCTGACCTTGGCAGATATGAGGAAGGCCGACAAGCATCGCTTCCTGGACACCCCGATCTCCCAGGCCGGCCTATTCGGCAACGCGGGGGAGGGCTCTGCCCAACAGTTCTCCGCCGCACAGAAGCAGACGGAGGCATCTCAACACATCCTGCCCCAGCGGTCGGCTGCTGTAGCCACCCCACCGCCGGCTGCAGCCCCTCTGTCTGCTCGTCGCCGAGAGCGCCCTCCTGTGGCCTCTATCTCCGCTCCAGCTCGGCCGCAGCAGCAGCCTTCACAACGGCCGCAGCGTGGAGCTGGCCGCAGGAAACCGGCGCAGCCCGCCTCCGCCCCTGCCAAGCCCGTGAAGCGCCAGGGCGGGCGGCGTCCCAGGGACGGGCGACCCGGGGTTCTTGGATCCAGCTCTTCAGGAGATGGTGACCACACCACTCCTTCACCCGGCGGAGGGCCGGGTGGAGAAACATTTGTTCCTGTTTTTTTCTATTCCGCCACTGGCTACCCAGCCAGTGGTGCCCAAAACCTCAACAGAAGAGCGGGTTCCTTTTTCTCCGGGTTCCAAGAGGGCGAGGATGACAGTGCATGAGACCCAGTCTCCACATGGCCGTCCCCCTCTCCCTTCGCCAATGGGCAGCAGGGTTCAGTTCAAGGACGCTATGCCTCCTCACGAGCCCCCTGCCCAGCAGTGGAGCCAGGTAAGGCGCGCGCTGCGCACTCAGACCCCACCCTGGAACGCACGGAAACCTGCCGGGTTGGGTCCCTGTGTTCCACTTCGCTGCCACACTGCGGGTACGTCGGTGGTCTCCCTAGTCCCGCTAGTTCGGTGGCTGGGGGCCTGGTTAGCCCTCCCCAAGCCGTCTCGCTGGCTCCTGAGAACCATCAGACTCGGCTACGCGATTCAATTCGCCCGGCGCCCTCCCAAGTTCAGGGGCATTCGGTTCACCTCTGTGCCGGACAAGGATGCTCCTGTCTTGCGTGCAGAGATCGCGGTCCTGCTAGCGAAGGACGCGATACAGCCAGTCCCTCCAGCCAAGATGAGGTCGGGCTTCTACAGCCCACACTTCATCGTACCCAAGAAAGGCGGTGGTTACGACCGATCCTGGACCTGCGCGTACTGAACCGGGCCCCTCACAAGCTCCCGTTCAGGATGTTGACCCAGAAAGCATCTTTCAATGCGTCCGTCCTTTCAAATGGTTAGCAGCGATCGACCTCAAGGACGCATAATTTCATGTCTCGATTCTCCCTCGACACAGACCGTTTCTCCGCTTTGCGTTCGAAGGGCGAGCATATCAGTACAAGGTCCTCCCCTTCGGGCTATCCCTGTCGCCTCGTGTCTTCACCAAGGTCGTGGAGGCAGCCCTCGTTCCATTGAGGGAAGCGGGCATTCGCGTTCTCAACTACCTCGATGACTGGCTCATACTAGCCCAGTCTCGAGCGCAGTTGTGCGAAAACAGGCTATGTGCTCACACCTCAGCCTGTTGGGCCTTCGGTTCAACTGGGAAAAGAGCAAACTCTCTTCGGTGCAGAGGATCTCTTTTCTCGGCATGGAGCTGGACTCGGTCAACCTCTCAGCACGTCTCTCAGTAGAGCGTGCGCAGTCGATGCTGAACTGCCTGGGGTCCTTCCAGTGCAAGACGGCGGTTCCACTGAGACAATTTCAGAGGCTCCTGGGGCATATGGCATCCGCAGCCGCTGTCACGCCGCTCGGGTTGCTTCATATGAGACCGCTTCAGCATTGGCTTCACGACCAGGTCCCGAGATGGGCATGGCACGGCACTTAACGGGTTTCTGTCACCCCGTTCTGCCGTCAGACCCTCAGACCATGGACAGATCTTGCCTTTCTTCGGCAGGAGTATCCCTTGGGCAAGTATCCAGGCATGTTGGTGTGTCAACAGATGCCTCCGCCAGGGGGTGGGGTGCCATGTGCAGTGGGAATGCAGCCTGCGGGGCTCTGGTCGGGGCACCGACTACAGTGGCATATCAACTGCCACGAGTTGCAAGCAGTATGGCTTGCTCTGCGCCGCTTCAAATCGCTGCTACACAACAAGCACGTACTGGTCCATACGGACAGCACTGCGACCGTTGCGTACATCAACCACCAGGGCGGTCTACGCTCCCGCCGCATGTCGCAACTCGCCCGCCACCTACTCCTCTGGAGTCAGAAGCATCTAGAGGTCGCTTCGCGCCGTTCACATCCCAGGCGAGCTTAATCTTGCAGCCGACGAGCTCTCACGTCAGCACGCCCTTCCGGGAGAATGGCGACTCCACACCGAGACAGTCCAGCTGATTTGGAAGCGCTTTGGGGATGCTCAGGTAGACCTGCTTGCCTCCCCAGACACGTCCCATTGCCAGTTGTTTTACTCCCTGGCCGAGGGACCCCTCGGCACGGACGCACTGGCGTGCAGCTGGCCTCGGGGCCTACGCAAATATGCGTTTCCCCCAGTGAGCCTGGTCAGGGAGGACGAGGAGCAGGTCCTCTTGGTGGCGCCATACTGGCCCAGTCGGACTTGGTTCCCCGAACTGATGCTCCTCGCGACAGCCCCTTCTTGGCGAATTCCTCTGAGGAGGGATATCCTTTCTCAGAGAGGGGGCACCCTCTGGCACCAGCGTCCAGACATGTGGAATCTCCACTTATGGTCCCTGGACGGGACGCGGGGGTTCTAGGTGGGCTACCTCCAGCGGTAGTGAACACCATCGCTTCAGCTAGAGCCCGTCTACCAGACACGCTTACAGGCTGAAGTGGAACCGGTTCGTCGGTTGGTGCTCTTCCCGCCTGGAAGACCCCGTAGATGCCCGATCGCAGTCGTGCTTTCTTTCATGCAGGATGGCTGAGCGAAGGTGTTCTACCATCCCACCCTGGAAAGTGTATGTTGCCGCCATTAGCACATACGATGCAGTAGACGGAAGTCTCTAGGGAAGCAAGAACCTGACATCAGGTTTCTTCAGGGGGCAAGGAGGTGAATCTCCGGCGCCCCACCTGTTACCCTCTTGGGATCTCCCCTCGGTCCTCATGGCCCCGAAGGAGGAGCCCTTCGAGCCTCTGCAGTCAGTAGAGCTTAAGGTTCTGTCATTAAAGACAGCGCTCCTCACCGCTTTGGCCTCGGTCAAGAGGGTAGGGGACCTGCAGGCATTCTCGGTCGACGATTCGTGCCTAGAATTCGGGACGGGTAACTCTCACGTTGTCCTGAGACCCCGGCCAGGATATGTGCCCAAAGTTCCCACCACGCATTTCAGGGATCAGGTGGTGAACTTGCAAACGCTGCCCCCGGAGGAGGCAGACCCAGCCATCGCTCTGCTATGTCCCGTTCGCGCTCTGCGCATTTACGTGGACAGTACGCGGAGCTTCAGGACCTCAGACCAGCTCTTTGTCTGCTTTGGAGGTCAGCAGAAGGGAAAGGCTGTCTCCAAACAAAGACTTGCCCACTGGTTAGTGGAGGCTATAGTCTTGGCATACCAGGCCCAACGTTACCATGCCCCCTCGGAGTGAGAGCTCACTCTACGAGAGGAGTGGCATCTTCTTGGGCATTGGCGGGGCGCCTCGATAGCAGACATCTGTAGAGCTGCCGGCTGGGCGACGCCTAACACGTTTGCGAGATTCTATAATCTCCGTGTAGAGACCGTGTCCTCTCGTGTACTCGCCTCAATTAGGCAGTAACACCGGACCCGCTCGGTGTCAATCACGCTTGCTTCGCCATTCCCCTCTACGGACCGGATACGTGCGCTTTTGTGCTCCTCAATCAGTTCCCCATGGCGAACCCTGGTGGAGTTCCTCCCGCACCCTCGGCGGTCAGGCGTGGCGGAGCGCCAGACGCCAGGCTCAGCACTCGTGTGCATGACCAAGGTCAGCCCTTGTGCTGGGCTAGGTGCCGTGTGTAGTGATTCCCCCTTCGGGTGATCCCACATGTGTCTTCTTCCACGGTACGGCTCCCCTCACAATAAGCCCGTGTCTTTCCCTGGCAGTCATTCACTGCCATCTCTGCAGTGTAGTGATCTCAACCCAGGTGGGTTGAGTCTACCGCAGAGACTTCCATATGTAGTACTGCCCTGGGCCAGTCCATATGTGTAATTCCACATGATACCTCCTATGTGCGGGATGTGGCTTCCGTAGCGTCCCAACTGGGTACGCTTTCCCAGTGTTATCCAATGCACCACTGTATGGAACAGCAGTGGCGGACACCTCTGCCTAGCCGCTGTCCTATCTTCCGCCCCAGCTGGTGTGGGGGGACTTGCCGGCTTTCGCAGGGCACTGGAGGGGGTCAGCAATAGTGGCGTTTTCCATACGGATCCCAATTCGTCAGTCACTGACGTAACGTTGAACGTGACTGACTGAATGGGAACATCTAGGTTACTTGTGTAACCCTCGTTCCCTGAAAGAGGGAACGGAGACGTTACGTTCCGTTGCCACAGTTGCTGTACCACCGCTGTACGGCCGGGGCACGTAGTCTCGGCTCCTCAGCGAAAAACTGATGTGCGTTTGCACGCGCTCTCCTTTTATACCCGCGCTGCGGGGCGGGGTGCGCGTGGCGAAGCACGCACGCCAACTGTCATTGGCTTGTTTAGTTAACACTCGAAGGTGATTGGGCTCTCGGGCGAGATCCCAATTCGTCAGTCACTGACGTAACGTCTCCGTTCCCTCCTTCAGGGAACGAGGGTTACACAAGTAACCTAGACGTTCACTTTTAAAGAGCAGTTAACGTTTTGTTCACGAGAGAACCTTGCAGAATGTTAGCCAGGGTTCTGAGAACAGTCCCTGTTAGCTGGGTTTTTATAACAAATCATTTGTATGCTTCATCTAAACTGACAACTGAGCATGACATGCACGACCTTTACATTACTCAAAGATTTTGAAGACAGAACACAAACTGACAGTTTTAATTGCCTTTCTATTAGTACTATGTTGAATAGTACACAAGTAATTTTCCAACTCTTTAAAAAAACACTGTAAAACAGGGTTTTTTTGTTAGAAAATGTACACGTATGAATGTGAAACTTAACCAACAAAATAAATGGATTAATAACAAAAACTTCGTTATTTACATTATCATAATTAAAATATCCAAAAACTACAAATGCAAATTAAAATGAAAGAGTACCTTTTCTTTGATAAACATAGAGACATCATACCATAACTTTTTAACATAACTACATTGCCAGAAGATGTGTGGTACAGTTTCCAAGTGCAAAGAGCAAAGAGCAGTTAACATCAATATCCTTCTTAAACTTACTGAGAAATTTTTTAACAGGATAGAATTTATGTGTTCAAGTGTTTTGTGACTGCGAAAATTCATTGTTCATTTAATCTTACACATTTGTCCACATAGGGGAGAGAACTTAAATGAATATTTGCCATTAATGTTCAACGAGGTGAGAATTATATACGAGTCATAAACAATTATATAAATATCACAATTTTAAAACAACACAAAATTCCTACAATACAAAATCTGAGTAAAATATAAGTGTGTTTCCCAATCGTAACTGCAAAATATCAAGAAAGCATGCACGAGAGCAAAAGCCAGCAGAATGTTGTCCACCAGAGGACAGCAGACGATCACAGGAGCCAGTTGCATAAACATAAGCCTGAACTAGTTTGACCAACTAGCAGTTAGCCAAGAGGTAACCAGTCAGTTCAATTCAAATTACAGCAGTCAACCTTTTTGGAACTCATTTTAATAGAAAAGACCAGTTTAGTAGAAAAAAAATTACATGACTACCTTTTTAAGACTAGTTAATACAGTTTGTGCAACTGGCCCCAGCAGAACCTGGGCCGAGAGACCGAGCGATCAGAGAAGATTTAATGTAAAACATTCTACCAAAAATAAATAAAATATATATTACATTAATAAACTGAAATCCGATCGTTTTCCTGTGTTTATTATCTTGTCTAGCTTATTATGAATATTCTGATTAATTTTACATTAATATAACATGAAATAATAAGACGTAGATTAAGGCTTTAAGAAAAACACTGATTAGGTCTTAATTCAATTGTGCAAAAACTTTCAGATATATGGGCGTTTATAGCCATTTTTGGACTTTAAAGAAGCCCTATTGATCTTAAATAAGAAAATAAACTCTCTTAAGAAAATACACTTTTGAATTTTTGAATTTCATAAAACACCGTTTTATGTTTTTTAAGCCTGTTGTTTTACGGGGACACAGGAAGTGTTCTCATAAACCATGTTTACGTTGTAGTACCCATGTCATTATACACATTTATGTCCTCATAAACCATATATACCAGTACACACACACACACACACACACACACACACACATACTGGTATTTTTAACATTATAGGGACATTCCATAAGCGTAGTGGTTTTTATACTGTATACAGACAGTATATTTTATTCCTCTACATACCTGTATATTCTATAAATCTACCCCTAAACCTATACCCATTACTCAAAACTTTCTGTGTTTTTACATTTTTAATCATTCTGTATGATTTGTAAGTTTGTTTCCTCATAGGGACCTAACGAAATTTTCCCATAAGGTTAGAATTTACTGGTATTACTATACTTGTGGGGACATTTGGTCCCCATAACGTAGGTAATACCAGTACACAAACACACACAGCCTATGAATATGCATTTTATTTTCTGATGGAACTGTTACTGCATACATAATGTATAAAGGGTGTGTCAACTGTACCCACTTTACCACCTTGTATATTTCACAAAATGCTATGTTATCCTTTTAACATTCATGTTAGAAAATATGTCCATTAATACTAGACAGATATAAAATTAAAAAATCATTTTTTTAAACATAATTTGCGTAGCATGTGTGTAAATGTGTTTTTTAACCTATTATCATAACACTGTACAGCTAAACAGCATGTGAAGCAATAGGACACCAATCCGGGTACAGTTGATACACTGCATCTCAACCGTACCCCACTGACATACTCGCACATTTCTCTAGATTATGCAAAGACCTTGCATGGCACAATATCATAAAATATGTCTATTTTTAGAGCACAGAGTAACGTTTGCAATGATGCACGTGAAGTTTAACAGTCATAAAAGGATAATAAGCTATTCATTGTGGAAGGGACACGGTGAAATGAAAATCTTACCTTGTAAAAAAAAACCTTTGCCGATATCTTTGGAGTGGAAAGAGCACACCTTTCAAATTTTCCATGATCAAAGAGAATGCTAATACGCATGTGTGGAGCAAAAATCACGGCTCAGGGTTCCCTTGCACGCAAGTTATTTAAGGTGTTTCAAACTGTACGCATGTCCCAAATCAGTCTACCCTATATATATTATAATATAAAGTTCAATCATTCTTAAAAAAAAAAAAAAAAAAAAAAAAAAATATATATATACTTATATATATATATATATATATTAATAATATATACTGGAAACTATTTTGCCTTGATATTGATTTAGCTATTCTTCCTCTTTACAAAACAAACGTTAGGTAGGCTAACATCTATTAGCTAGGCCTACTACAACAGTTAGCGGCAAAGCCTTGGCCCAATGTTGTTTCTTCTACATGAATTAAAACTGCTACGACCCAGCAACTCAAGGTCTTGTTTTAAAGCTCACCGATCTTTAGCAATATCCAGTTTTGGGAGTATTAATCTCCTCAAAGTAATAGCCTAAGGTAGGAGCAAAGAATCAAACATTATGAAACAAAAGAACCCCTTTTAGCAAAATAGAGAGCCTTGGTTTGAACGCTTAACGAGTCCCCATGAAACTCCAAGAAAATGAGGACGTATTCTTTAAATAAAAGGTCCCCCCACACAATAATTTAAAATCACCAAAAGGGGGACGAAAGTCCGTGCACAAAAAAAAAGAGAGAGATTCATTGTAATTCATTGACTTGTTCAAAACGCCAAGCTAAAAAGGCGAGAAGACAAGAGCGGACATTCATGGGTACAGATGCTTTCTCGAGGAGAGACTCCAATGTATGGCCTTTGTTCGCGCTGCGTTAAACTGTTTAAAAGAGGGGTTAACGCAATCCATCAAATTGTCTGAAATTGTGTGAAAATTTCAGAAACCATATGGCCTCCAAACGTTCGCGTCTTTTTTATGTGGCTGGACACACTTGTTTCAGTATGGTGAACCGCAGGAGTCCAGCCATGCGCCATTGTCGCTTGTCACATCAGGGTGGATGGCTCATTTGTCCTCAGCTTTCATGCTTTACGCTGGAAATTACAGCTTCATCCGTGAACAAAAAGGATTATATAGCCCTGGATAAACTGGACCAAAACTTGGTGTTTTTGTGTCTTTCTTCTCCTTTTTCTCCCCAGCGCCCCAGATTTGTGTTTCTCACATAAATTTTGCCCAGAATGGAAAAACACACGTTGTTGGGTCAAAAGCCAAGTCACGCTATTGCAAAGTGAAAGAGAGAAAGGAGTAAGCCAAAGGCTTTCTGTTTCTTCTGCAGAGAGCAAAAACAATAGCGTTAAAGGGGCAAGAATGTTTTTCTTCCCTTCTTTTTTATTTTTGAGGAAAGAAATCAAGGCAGTTAGCAATTACAAGAAAAAAGTATGAAGTTAGCCCTTCTGTCAATGAATGTTTACATGGCAGTTATGTAATATCTAAAAATGTTTACGTTTTTTAAAATAAAAAAATATATATTTGTCACAGGGCTATGCGTTAAATATAGTTCATAAAAACGACTGTTCAGACTTTTTTTCTGTATTGCTGTCAATCACTTAATATTTAGAATTTATGCAAAAGGATAAGCAAAACAAAACGATTCTTGTTGCTGTTGTTAATAATAATAATAATAATAATAACAATAACAATAAAAGAAAAGTTTTGCCAGAATATATGACAATTGTTATTGATTTACAGTCTCGGCAATAGCATCTTTATGAAAGGTATACGTGTTTTTATTTTCAAACTCAATACATTAAACACATTCGGTATTGGTACAATGGCCTAATTTTGAAAGGCACTATATTGCAAGTGAATTGTACAAAAACTTTACAAAAAAGCAGTCACTGTCGATTGTGTACAAATGAAACATAGGCTACGCAATAAATACACATTTGTAAAAAAAAAAAAAAATTGTTTTTGTCTTTAAGAGGTTGTATTGCTCTGGTTGTTGCCCTGATTTGTGACATATTCTTTTATTACACTCATTAAAGCCATTACATTACATACAATATCTTATATATAAAAACGGGCACCAGCTTCCTTTTTTTTTTTTTGTTTTTTTTTTTTTTTTTTTTTTTTTTTTTTTTTTTTTTTTTTTTTTTTTTTTTTTTTTTTTTTTTTTTTTTTTTTTTTTTTTTTTTTGTTCATCATGTACTGAACAAATATAGGAGTTAAACTTGCATAGTCTGGCTATAAATTAAACTAATTTTAACACAACAATCATGTAGATGGTTTTGTGCATGCGTGTGTGTCTTAAAATATAAATTTACAAAAGTTGAAATCAATATGCAGTGGTTTAGCTACATCAGACATCGACGTCTATTTCCACATCCTCGTCCTCGGAGTAGTCTTCTTGACTTGTGTGGTCTGAGAGAGATGACATGGGGGACAGACATAATTTGTGCGCACACTTGTACTCGTGACCCAGCCGTGGCGAGCACTCAGACCCAGGATGCCCCGTGGCTCCAACCGCACACCTCTCCAGATCGGCCAGTTTAGCGATTTTATCCAGAGGCACTACACCTGTGGATCTGACTGACTCCACGTCCGCTTTCAGCTCCTCCAGGTCTCGCTTTAGTTTTGCCCGTCGATTCTGGAACCAGGTTATGACCTGCGCATTTGTCAGCCCCAGCTGATGGGCAATTCGGTCTCTGTCGGCAGGTGACAAGTATTTCTGATGGTGAAACCTTTTCTCTAGTTCATTTAACTGGTGGTTAGTGAAGGCCGTTCTAGATTTTCGGCGCTTTTTGGGACTGTCCCTTTGACCAAACAGAGTCAGCCCATCCCTTCCTGTGGATAAAAGAAAACGATGCAATATTAGGTGACACCGACAGTTTATGGTTTTGTAATAATCGTGATTAAAATAAAGTTACAGTAGAACAAATGATTAGAATAGTGTTGATATATTAATAATAATTGCTAATAAAGAAACTGTATTTACTTTTTTATAACAATTTTAACTTTAATAATGTATTATTTTTGTATTGAAAAGTTGATATGGTATAAGAGATTTAAAAATGAGTCGAGCTATGGAAATATATTGATCAAAATTAAAGTCAAATTAAACATTTAAATTAAATGTGCTTTATTGGCATCGATGGTTCCATGAAGAATCTTTAACATCCATTGAATCTTTCCATACACAAGTGTTCTTTACAGTGGCAGTGGTTCTTTTACGAAAGGTTCTTTGGAGAACCAAAATGTTATTAGGCATGCTCGATAATCACGTTTTAAAAGCTGTAATTGTTACCTGAAAGATATATTTCTACCTGGTTTAACCCATAAAATCTAGTTTTGTTGGTGTACATTAATGTATTTGATTCAGCGATATTAAATTGTTTTGAATAAAACCATATGGGCATGGGCGTTGGTTTTTCTTTTGACATTGGTGGGGACATAACAGCAGACCCCATAACAACTTCTTAGGTAATATCAGTGGTTTGACATATTTCAGATGCGTCAGAAATTACAAAAACATATATTTAACTGTTTGATCAAAATCATTGCTATTTGGTAGTCGCTGGGTAGCCTATTGGTAGGGACATGTCCTAATATCCCTACCTAATTTTACACCCAAGAGGTAACCATTTTTCAGTGTTAGTTGCAGCTTGTTTAACTATTTAAATTTAAATAAATTAAATGTATGCATTTAGCAGACACTTTTATCCAAAGCGACTTACAGTGCATTCAGGCTATATAATTTTTATCAGTATGTGTGTTCCCTGGGAATTGAACCCACGACCCGCTGAGCCACAGGAACATTATAGACTTATTATAGACTAATTTCAGGAAGTCAGTCACCCAAACAATGCTCTATTTTTTTTTCTTTTTCGTATTAACTATTTGTACATGAATTGTAAAAAGATTATTTTTACAATCTAAAAACTTCATTTTCAATCCCTAAACATGTTCTTTTCTTACCTTCTGCTGCTTGGAGTACACCTAATTCGAGACCTTTGAACGTTTTGCTGGCCAGTTCCTGAAGAGCACACAGAGGCGATGTTTGAGTGATGAGAGTCTGCCGTGATATAGTGATGCTTTTCCGGGGGCTCTCTGATGCTGGAAGCCGGTGAATCTTGTGAGTTCGTTTGACAGTCGGTTTGCTGAGGATGTCTGCGATGCTGAAGGGGGTTAATGGCTTGTTGGAACTCGCGGGTGGTGGAAGGTGGTCCAGGGGGTTCAGCCCACGGCTCTCCATAGCCTCACAGACTTTGACAACTTTGGTGGTCGTCATCCAAGCCGTCGCAAAGCAGCTTTGATTTTAAAATTGTGTGTACAAATTTGTCGAGACTTTTAATTACAGTATATAATGTTGGTTTAAAAAACTAGGCTACCACTTTTCTATTCTATTCTATTCAAAAGTCTTTTGGCACATGAGTAGCTGCCCAACAACAATGGCAACGTCCAACGAGTTAGTCTCTCACCATCACTACCCAACAGCAAATGAGCAGTTAGCCCTGTGCGTTGACAGCTCTGCAGTTCTGTTCAGAGTTCTGGAGGCTGAGAACTACTTAGTGCTCAGTTAATTAACTATGACGGAAAGGCGGAGTCATGTAAAGTGATGAAGGTTTGTGTTTGGTGGCTCTTGTTTGCCTTCTGCACAAGAAACAAACAGTCCTAAATGACAGCTGATAGGTTAATTCTCAGTTCTGTTTTGTTGAATTGTAATTCCGACCAAAGCTGTGAATAACTGCTGAGATAGCCTACTAAAATAAATAAAATACAATAAAATCCTTTTACCAATAATAAAGTTTTGTATAATTTCTTCATGATTTCATTATTTTCATATAGCATGATTTCATTAAAATATATAGCCTACAATGCAACATTTTTACGGAGCAGCCGTGTTCTCCAGTGAATTCTCACAAGATTTTCATTTTTATGTATCATAAGAATTGACATTTTTAAGTGAGGCATTTTCTGAACAATATAAAATGAAGATAGGTGAGACTGTATGTAGTATGAATACATTAATTATTTATTAAATATAAACCATATAAGGTTGACATTTGATACTGAATTAAATACTGAATTGTATTTGCTGGCCATTTAAGATCGGTGCTCATGCATTCATCCCGACTCGTGCTAAAATTACCATATTTATTAGGCTATAAAGTATATTAAAATCTCGTTTTCAGATGACGTTAAATCTAAAGTCGTATATTTTTATAGACACAATAACGACTGTTTCCCAAACAGCACTTTGTAATTTTTAAAGTCAGTTTATAAAGCGCATGCTTACAAAAACTGTTAGTGCTGAAAGTTCTTAAGTTCTTAACTAATTTCACAAAGGTGAAAAAAAAAGTTAATAAAAAACACACTGTAAAAAGTGGTGGCCTGCAATTGTTACCTAAAGAGCTATTTCTATTTGATTTAACCTGTAAAAATGTGTTTGTTGGTATAAATTAATTTCTTAACGTTAATTCCGACATATTATATAATATTTTTGACTAGAATAAAAGCAGTTAACTTATATGTTGCCATTTTTATGCCACCGTTTTTCTGTGTAATTAAGATTTTTTTTTGGAAAAATGTATACTTAATTTAGAGATTAATAGAAGTACTTCAATATAAATGAATAAGTTTACAGAGACAATGGTTTTAGGCAAAACACTGTGCACTTATATCGCCCATATGCAACATGCAGTGTGTGAATGCATAGACCAGAGCAGATATGGACCTGCCATTTGATCATTGGATGAAGGAAGAAGGAGAAGATGTTGGTGTGAGTGTGGGGTGCACTTATATTTAGCTTTTTAGCTATATATTTAGCTTTTTATTAAATGTAGAACTATGATCTGGTCTTCTTGTGAAATCTATTAAAACATGCAACACACACACACACACACACACACACAAACTTTAACTTTGACAACAGACTTGTCTATTTAATTTCAGGAAGTCAGTCACCCAAACAATGCTCTATCGTTTTCTCTTCTTCCTTCAAACAGCACACACAGACATACCCACTCTATTCTTGCAGGTTGTGCAGGAAACATGAATTAGCCAAGTCAATGCGGTCTGACTGTCGAGTTAATGGCAGTCTTGACCTCTTGCTGCCTTCTTTGTTTAGTGTTTCTCTTTAGGCCAAGTGGTTATGAATGAACTGGGGCAGCAAAGTCTATAATGCACTTCTATCAGAATAAATTGTGTTTTAGTGACATCTGATATTAGCAAATTATGGTGTTGTTATAAGTATATATTATAATGCAGCCATACTGTTTATTAATATGCCTAATAACTGTTGTTTCACAGAATTTTTCAGATATAAGAATACAAATTCCAGATTAAGCATAGCAGCCTAAATTGACGAAAAATAAAGGAACATGAAAGGAAGGGTGAAAAAATTCTTAATTTAAAATGTATGATGTTAAATAAACATTTACTAACTGTTACCCCCCACACATATATATTACACATTGTCTTACGTTGAAAATGACTGAATTTTATGTCCAAAGCTTGATCGTTGAAAATGTCAAGCTACAGAACCTTTATGTATTTAAGAAAGATTAATACATCTTTAATTAATAAAACACTAATAGCCCAAGTGTTTAATTAATAAAACATTAATAAAAACATCTCTATACACTATACGGTATCTTCAAGGAGAAATGAACAGTGTAGTAATTATAGATGGAAGATCATCTGACTGTATATTAGGAGCTGAGCCCCTCAGAGGGAGTGCATGTCAGGTCAGCTGAAGTTTATTTATAAATAAAATCACATAGAAAACAGCCGATCTAAAGAGTATAGCTGAGGCAAATATTAAGGCAAAAAATAAAAGCAAGTTAAGAGGCAATGAATAGAGGAATAAATGAAATAATAAATAAAAACACATTGATGACTTTGATCTTTTGGTATGTGAATGTGAGATTATGTGTTTGTTGGAGGGATGGAGGAAGTGGAGGCTGAACAGTATCCGATATCTAAGTGAAACATGAACTTGTGGTAATCCACCAAATCCCACACCTTAAAAACGGACCACCGTCAGTGATTATTAAATTACATAAGAATGTGACATTTTTATGTGCATGATCAACATGCATTTCTGTGTAGAAGTGTTTGATCTCTTGATGGAGCAGTCACCATGTTAATTTTGGTTGCATATTTTTTGATGTATGACTATTTTAGATATCTTTATAAAGAAAGAATCTGAATTACATTGTGCTTTTAGGCTCAATGAAGGTTATTTTGGGCATCTCTTGTACTGAAAATAATAGCTTGCAAAAGTTCACATTAATCCCAAGAGAGAACTCTTTCGTGTATTTTCAAACAGAGACGACCCATCTGCTTAGTTCTTGAATTTTTTGTTGAGTATGGTTTTAGTTTTGGTTGTTGTATGTGTTATGAAAGTTATTCAATTTCTGGGTGATGTGGTGACTGCCCTTGGTGTCCGTGCGATTATTGTTTAACAACGTAGTGTGGTTACGCCCCTTTTTGTGGTGGGTGCGATTGTGTGAGTGGTTGACCTAAGTGTGGAGCTCTGATGAATTCTTCTAGTCACAAAGGAACTCACATTTCTATAAATCAGCCGAACAAACAAATTAATCAAATTTCAGTTCTCAGAGTTTCAAAAATGTCATCAGTGGTTACATTCAGTTGGGAAAGTGTAATGCACTTGTCACTTGCAGGTTATTTCTTCCAAAATACTATGAAGTCTAACATTTTTCTAAACAGCTGTGTCTCACTGCAGACCTGCTTCTGCCTTTTCTCTCCAACTTCTCTGTTTTCTTCCTCTTCTTCTTTGTCCTTCTTCGCTTCCTTTTTCGTCGCCACTTCTCTTTCTTTCCTTTTTCGCCTGTCTTTCCCTGCTTCCAACCCCCCCCCTTCTGTCTATCAGAGGAGATCTCCCTTTTGTCCCTCTTTTTGTCCCCTCCCCCCCTCCTCTCCTTCGTCCTCTCCGCTTCTCCTCCCCCCTTTAGAACAAAAAATGTTTGAACAGGATTCATAAAGGTCCGAGATCACGGTTGCTTGATTGCTACTGTGACCCCCCCCTGAGGGAGACACCGGTTCTGCGAGAGATCAGGAGTGGAACAAGTCAAAGTCTATGGTTTTGGTGACATTAATATAGGTGCACCAGTGATTGAGTGGGAACAGAGGACAACAAAGCCCGGTGGAGAGAGAAGTTAGATTGTGGTAAACAACTGGGGAGTAAACCAATGGCAATGGGGTAAAATTACACACATCTATTGAATTAAAATGCTTGTGAAGCACATAACTGCAGATGAGAATTTAACGGCAAACACTAAGTAATATTGCAATTCCCCCCCCCCACACACATAACATTTACGACAAAAGTACATTTACTTTATTATTTCTCATGATAAACCATTATGGTGGGAGTATGCTGTGTATTAACGCACTTTAATCTAAATATTATTAGCTTTTGCAACAATTTCCATTGTGATGGAAAACTGGTCTAGAATTTTTTTTTTAAATAGTATAACAAAACAGTATCATTTAGAACATACAGGCTTGAATAAGCAGATTTAAAACAAATAACAGTAGAGCTTGAGAAACATAAGAGGTTTCTTGACTCAGAAGCAAATGGGCATGTACTAGTGCAACATTATGTAGTGGCTTCGGGCCTAACAAATAATTAGATTCTAAATCAGTGTAATTAAGAGGTTGAATCACCGAAAAAAGAAAAAAGCTCATCAACAGCGAAAAAGAGATTTTAATACCATTAAATAATGAACGGCAAGCTAGAACATTAATATAACTGTGTATTTCCCCTGAAGGTAATAGTGAATGGGCTGTAAATTAGAGGTGTTTTTTTCCCCCTTGGTGAAAACAGCCTGCAATATGTGCCTGTTTATTGTTTATGAGATCGAGCCAGTTTTTTTTCTTATATTAATTCAATATTATTCATATTTACTTACTTTTATATTTGATTTATAGCGATCAAGGTTCAATTGACATGTTAGACAATGCTGGATTAGCCTACTACTATTTATTAAAATCAGTTTTTTAAGTTATTGTATCATTTACTTTCTTAATGATATGCTTCTGAACAACACAGAAAGCATGTGAGAGTGAACAATTTCCTGAGCTCTGGTCGTCTGTCCTGAGGATTCACTAACATAAGTCTGCTACCTACTGGAGAGATGAGGAACTTTACGTTGCTTGCAAATAGTTCATGATGCTTCTTATACTGACTGAATCCTGTATAACAACACAAACTAGAACAATAGATATAACCAGAACGATAGATGTAAAAGCCCCCCTTTTTATTAGAATAATAGGCCTACTTAGTTGATACAACGTATGAAAAATTCAGACACATACACTCCAAAAGAACATTTCTTTACCAGACTCATTTACTGCAGAATTACTGAACTCCTAAAATGCAACATGTATTTCACTGAACGTGAGATTGAAGCTGCACAGCAGTCTGCTGCCTCTTTGTCCCTATGGCAGAACATTTGTTACTCTGTGCCCATGTGGCATTGTGCCTGTCTGCTGGTTAGGCCTGATGCCAGCGGACACAGTCATTCCCCTTGAAAGCTGTTCACACAGCCTGGCATCAAAATACCTCCAGTCCCTAATGGTGTTTGAGAATGTAGCATATTGGGAATGTTTTGTATTCTAGAAAAACTCCTCATTCCAATACTGATATTTAATAAAACATGTCAAACCATATTACACAAAAAGTTGAATTTAGTAAATAAAACAAATAAAATAGTATAGTATGTATACTGTATGTGTGAGTATGCGTGTGTATAGCCTATACATGAATAATGAGTGATTTGGCTCAAATTATGACAGGTCAAAGTGTCAAGCCCAAGTGTTTAATTAACCCAACAATGGAGATTGTTTCTCTGCAGCCCATGCAGCAATGAGTGAGACTTTACAAGTGCGTATGAAAGTGCATAAGTGTGTATATGTGCATGTTTGCGTGATATACAATGAAGAAAAAAATTTGATGTAGACTGTAAAAAAAAAAGATTTGAGGATCTGAAGGATTTTGAAAGATTATTGTAGTATGTTATACAAGAAAATACTATTTCAGTCTTTCTACTTCAAAGAAATCCCCATATTCTTACAGTATGTATGCAGACCTTTTTTGAGAACTTTTCAAAATTCAAAATTTCACATTTATTTCAACGTGTTACTTACTGTTTGTTTGTTGGGTGTAGAAGTAAATATAGACATGTATTTAAAAGTTTTATCACAGATTTTTGTAAATATGTTTTTTTTTTGCATATTAAATAACTATACATTTTGTTGACACATATGGTTGCTACCAAAAAAACATCATAGATATTATTCATATTTGTAAATATACAAACTATGGGGATTTTATAAACTTATCTCTTCATCTACCCAGACAATGTACACTCTTAAAAATAAAGGTGCTTCAAAAGGTTTTTCAAGCGATGCCATAGAAGAACCATTTTTGGTTCCACAAAGAAGCATTCAGTCAAAGGTTCTTTAAAGAACCATCTCTTTCTTACCTTTTTATAATCTGAAGAACCTTCTTTCGCCACAAATAACCTTTTGTGAAACAGAAAGGTTCTTCAGATGTTAAAGGTTCTTTATGGAACCATTTAGACAAAAAGGTTCTTCTATGGCATCGTGAAGAACCTTTATTTTTAAGAGTGTATGCATGTGAAAATAATATTACCTTATAGGTAACATATATGGCAATATCACTCCTGATAAAGGGCAATATATCCATATTTGTGAAAACTATTTAAAAATGAAAAATCGTCCTTTTCATTTGAAATTGCTCATATTAGATTATCTTAATACAAATATAACTTCTATCTATGTCATTGTCTGTCAGTAACATAATAGGTAGAATATCAAATCTAAGCAGAACATATTGTGTCACTAGGATGTCATATGGTCTTCTTGTCAGATCAATGACTGAACCCAGCTTTACGTATCACAGAAAGACAGAGGGAGGGCTGTGGGGATCTGCTTTGAGCCTTTAACATCAATTACACTCAGTTTGATGAATGGGATAGCATTAGAGAAGAGGAATGCTCAGCTGCTCTTTGAACGTGAGTAAGTATGTGTCAGAGTGAGTGTGTCTTTGTTTTCGTTTGTAAAGTCACTTAGCAGCATCAAGCTTTGTGTTTGTGTGTGTATACTGTACAAGACGAGTATGTCAAAGATTCTTTGGTCGCCCCCTAGCAGTTTGGCCCAAAATACTCCCACATTGAGCCTGTCAGACACTCATCAATCAGAAGGCTTAGTAAAAGCCATTTAGGCAGTTTAAGGAGCCAGCCAATCACACTAGAGTGGGCTCATCAGCATACTCAATTGAGTTCATTTATGCCAGAGACTTCTGGAGGTTTGGCCGCATTGTTGTCATAGTCTGTGAACTGTGTGAAGTGCTTTAAGACTGGGATTAAATGATTGTGTGAACGAACAATATTGCACTAAATAAAGAGACATTCATTCTATCATCACTCCAGTTAGCTTTTACCACTTTCATGTAAAATCGCAGCTCTTTCTTTTTTTCCATGCTCTTTTCTGCTTATCATCCTCTATTTGAGCTTATTCTGTAATTGTTCTTATTTATCTCATTTTCTTTTCATAAAAATTTTTTCAAATTAGATTAATGCATGTTGATTCACTTTCTCACATACATTAATTGATACTTTTTTTTTTTTACATAAACCAAGGAACCCCTGTTAAAAATAAAAAAATGGACATTAGTCAATGACATTACCATAGAAAATAATTAATAATCATCTAATAATTGTTATTATTATTAATCAGATGAGTAGTTATGCATTGTTAGAAATATCTTCACATTTTACTTTTATAATAACTTTCATTAAAAACATAAACATTGTTACGTCATATAATAATAATTATTATTGTTATTAAACACTCACCACATACTCCAGTGCACAAACTTCAAACTCGTCGCGAAAACACAACTCTGAGATGAGCCATTATTAATATTATATAAATCAAAGAAAATGTCATTACTTTTTTTAAAGGAAAAGTCTACTTATACATGGACCCCTAGGGGGAAGTCGTGGCCTAATGGTTAGAGAGTCGGACTCATAACCCAAAAGGTTGTGGGTTCGAGTCTCGTACCGGCAGGGATTGTAGGTGGGTGGGAGTGAATGTACAGCGCTCTCTCCCACCTTCAATACCACGACTGAGGTGCCCTTGAGCAAGGCACAGAACCCCAACTGCAGCATAAATGACTGCCCACTGCTCCAGGTGTGTGTGTGTGTTCACTGCTGTGTGTGTGCACTTTGGATGGGTAAATGCAGAGCACTAATCACCATACTGGTCACCATACTTGGCCACATGTCACATTTCACTTCACTTTCCATGTAACTTCTACTGCAGTATTTCCATGGACACTTGGTTTAACAGCCTGGTGTTAGTGGACTGACTCTACATGAACAGAATAAAACCATTCCTAAACATATACTGTAATCACTAACAAATCCACCCATTCACCCAGCTCTGTATATCTCTGCTATATACACCTGCTTCTCCAGTCCTCTCCACACTCCACACTCTTTCCCACCCAAATGAGACAGTGATGAATCCAAGGGTTTTTGTTGTCTTGTTTTTATGAACTAGGCCTAAATACCCAGTAACTCTATTCTCCCCGTACAGCTTTTCTGCCTGCTTGATCTATTGTCCTTAAAGAGACTAGAGCTACAAAGAGAAGCTACACATTAACACGGGCCCTTGTCCTGGCTATTCAGTGTAGCAGAGCACAGCTGTCTCACAGTACACTCGACGCTTCTGAAGGGTGAGGGGTGACAGGGGGTTCACTTACATTGAGCGGCCCCCTCTGGAGCACCGAATGAAGAGTGTTTGGGAGAAATTGAGAGGGATGGCAGAAAAGGCTCACTATTTCCAGTGATGGAGAGGGTGCTTCGTCACTTGAGACGGACAGCTGCAGCGGCCCCTTTCTTGGTCGCTTTGCTAACAGTGTAGCTCGACGTGGCCTTGTGTCTTTGTGACGTGCTGGAGTATGTGCGGCGCGTTTAAGCAGAGTTCAAAGGTCTTTGGCATAGTTGGTGTGTGCTTTATGGTGGAAGTTGGGTAATTAAAACCCTTTGGTGTTTTGATAGCATTACCACCCATTGAGATGATGATTATTCTGACTTTCAGCTGGGAAATTCAACTGTTTCTTTCAAAATGAATTACTATTTAAATTTTTTTATCTTCTTGTTAATATTAAGAATGATAGATTTATAAATAAATAAAAAATATTTTTTATTTTATTTTATTTTATTGTTTGTTTGTTTGTTTGTTTGTTTGTTTGGCCTCTGCCTATAATACAAATTTTGATTAAATCCAAACAATTTTTTGGGTGGTTGTTGGAGGTCATTGTGGTCCCACTTATTGTCTTTTGCATGGCTCTGCAAAAACAGCAATAAGTAGAAGTGCTGTTTTGCATAAAAATCTTAATATAAAAGGCACAGTAAAATAAAATAATAAAATAAAATAAATTTGTGTAATTAAGCTTTTTTGATTCAATAAATAAAATACAATAAATAAAAAAGGAGTACATGAGTAACCAGTCAATTAAAAAAAACTGCAAAATAGGGATTTATTTCAAGTTTGGGTAGATTGAGCTTATTGCTGTTCAATTGTACTGTTTCATTATACTGTATGTTTTACAGTAAGGTAAGTTTTACTCTGAAGCCTTAAGGTTTGATTAGATGTACATTTAACACATATTTCTCAATACTAAAAACTAAAATATGTTTAAACTCACAAAAAGTTCAGTTAATTAAAATTGCTGCTTTTTGGGTTGACAGATCTTGGATAGCTTCAAGGGGTTTAGCCTTGGTCTGAATCTTTGAAGATTTGGTTTTGACTGCTACTCTATTGATGAAATGTATAACGTGAAAGACCAGAATTTAACAGAATTTAGAATTTAGAATTTATTTAATATTTTATAACCACAAGCATTTCCAGAAGCTACTCACACTTAGCTTTAAATATAGCCGAGCTTTAAATATTCAACTACATCAATCATAATTATTTTGATGTGTGCCATGATTTTATTTTAGCAGAGACAGCACATTTTCTACACATCTGTGTAAATCAGCAGAATCTTAGAAAAATTCCCAGTACAATAAATATGCTTACATTTGCTTACATGCAACACAATTATTTATCATTTGTTAAACCAAAGAGCCTTTAGTTAAGTCAGTACAGTCCAATTAATCTTATTCTCAGCATGACACCCCAAGAGAGCCGTTCCCCAGCTTCTGATGACTGATGTGTTTCATCTGGTCTGATCTACAGCTACATTTTTTTATATATTTTCAAAGACATACAAAAATGGCCAAAAAGTATATTAGAAAATACATTTATTTACATTAATATATTTTGAAAATTATTTTAGCAAATATATTTTTGGACATTTAAAAAAATATATATTTGAAAATATAAATGTTTTGCTGTATGGTGTAAGCCTAATAAAAGTGAATTAGACAGATTAACACTCATGAGGTTGTAATGGAGGGTTGGAGAAGAGAGACAGCATCATTAATCATACAAGGAAAGACAAATTAATAAATAACCACCAGACCCAGCACTATTATCAGCCAACAGGAGTTAACAATGCTTAATGGACTGTGATTAAGAACTCATTTAGCATGAGGCCATGGAGATACGGTCCCATTACTGTACCTGTATGTGTTTTTATGAATGTAAGTTTCCTGTGTGAACAGCAATTATAGTAGAAGGTTCACTGTAGCAGTTACATAGTTCCCATTCAGTCAGTCACGTTCTACGTTACGTCAGTGACTGACGAATTGGGATCTCGCCCGAGAGCCCAATCACCTTCGAGTGTTAACTAAACAAGCCAATGACAGTTGGCATGCGTGTTTCGCTACGCGCAACCCGCCCCGCAGCGCGGGTATAAAAGGAGAGCGCGTGCAAACGCACATTAGCTTTTCGCTTCAGAGCCGAGCCTTCTACAAGACGAATCTCCGCGAGTGTTCTAAAGAAACAGCTGTCCTATTTGTTGCGGGTTGGCGTTGGGTGTGACGGTGTCTGTACAGCGGGGGGCCATCAAGGTGCTGAAAACTCGGCGGGGCTGCAGCTTCCATTCTGTGGTCTCGCCGCGACCTCCCCTGGGCGTTTCAGCGCTTTCTCTAAAAGAGTGTTGTTTCCTTCTAAAATAGCAATTTCTAAAAGAGCTTCACGAGAGACGGGCGTCTTTTTAAAGATGGCTTACCGCTCATGCGTTTCTGGATGCGGTCGTTTCCTGACTCCATCTGATGGTCATGATCGCTGCATCTCATGCCTGGGCTTACAGCACGCTGAAACAGCGCTCATGGATGAGTCATGTTCCCAGTGCGGGAACATGACCATCGCGACATTGAGGTCCAGATACCTCCTCATTAAACGGGGTGGTATCCCCCTTGCCATGCCCCGCTCTAGCTCTTCTGGTTCTCGGAGGGCTACTTCGGTTCATGGTCAGGGAGACCTGAGGGTAACGGTGAGAGCTTCCCCGTCGAGTACATATCCGCGGGCCTCTCATTCCTCAAGCTGTAGCACCACTGGTGCTTCCGGACGACCCGTGTGATGGTTTTTTTTTTTCTCTTTCCCTTAGGTCTGGAACGGGCGGGGTCCAGAATCTGGTGCCTGGGCAAGGCAGTCCAGAGAGAACGAGACAGATGTCATCGCCTGATCGGAGGGCGAGCTAGGCTCTGGAGATGAGGATTCGGCTGCTCTGCCACCGTCAGGTAGAGTGGCGTTTCCCGAGTCAGATCCAGAGCTGACCGCAATGCTTTCATGGGCTGCTGAGAGTGTCGGGCTGCACTGGTGGCCTCCGCCTTCTCCCGAACGCTCGTGGCTGGATGATTGGTTCCTGGGGGCGAAGGCCGGGCGTCTGCAGCCGCCTCCGGTTCCATTCTTCCAGAAAGTGCATGAGGAGGTTACTAAGTCTGGGAAGGCACCTTTTTCTGCCCGAAACAGACTGGGTGCCTCCTCGTCCTCACCACCCCCGACGGGGGGGGCGGCCCAAGGGTATGTGGACATCCTTCCGGTCGACCCCCTTTGTGCGCGAGTGCCATGCACTTTCTGACCCACGCGCCGCTGCCTGGAGAGGTAGTCCACGCCTTCCGTCCAGAGCCTGTAAGTTCTCGTCCGCTCTGACGGCTAAGGCTTACAGTGCTGGACAGGCCGCTTCCGCCCTGCACGCCATGGCCCTCCTGCAAGTCCACCAGGCCAAGGCGTTGAAGCAGTTGCACGAGGGTGGTGCTGACTCGGGTGGGCTGCAGGAACTGCGCACAGCGACGGACCTCGCGCTTAGGGTGTGTTTTTTTGTTTGGCGACGAAAGTCACGGCGCAGGGCCTGGGTCAGACGATGTCCACTTTGGTGGTCCAGGAGCGCCACCTATGTCTGACCTTGGCGGATATGAGGGAGGCTGACAAGCATCGCTTCCTGGACTCCCCGATCTCCCAGGCCAGCCTATTCAGCGAAGCGGTGGAGGGCTCTGCCCAACAGTTCTCCGCCGCACAGAAGCAGACGGAGGCGTCTCGACACATCCTGCCCCGGCGGTCTGCTGCTGTCCGCACCCCACCGCCGGCTGCAGCCCCTCTGTCTGCTCGTCGCCGATGGCGCCCTCCTGCGGCCTCCACCTCCTCTCTGGCGCGGCCACAACAGCAGCCTTCACAAACCGGCGCAGGTGAGCTGGCCGCAGGAAAACGGAGCAGCCCGCCTCCGGCCCGGCAAGCCCGTGAAAGCGCCAAGCAGGCGGCGGCCGATGACGGGCGCACGGAGCTATGGATCCTGCTCTTCGAGGAGGTGGTGAGGACAGCATCACTCCTTCCCCCGGAGGAGGGCCGGGTGGAGAGTCTTATGTTCCCTTTTGTTTTTGTTCCGCCACTGGCTACTCAGCCAGTTACTCAGCCAGTGGTACCCAAAACTTAATTAAAAGAGCAGTTTCCTTTGCCTCCGTGTCCCAAGAGGGTGAGGACGGCGGTGCCCGAGACCCAGTCTCCACACAGCCGGCCCCCTCTCCCCTCGCTAGTGGGCAGCAGGGTTCAGTTCAAGGACGCTACGCCTCCTCACGAGCCCCCTGCCCAGCAGTGGAGCCAGGTAAGTGGCGCGCCGCGCACTCAGACACCACCCTGGGACGCGCGGCCTCCCGGGTTGGGTCCCTGTGTTCCACTTCGCTGCCCCACTGCGGGTACGTCGGTGGTCTCCCTAGTCCCGCTTGTTCGGTCGCTGGGGGCCTGGTTAGCATGCCCCAGGCCGTCTCGCTGGCTCATGTGAACCGTCAGATTCAGCTATGCGATTCAATTTGCCCAGCGCCCTCCCAAGTTCAGGGGCATCCGGTTCACCTCTGTGCCGGACAAGGATGCTCCTGGCTTGCGTGCAGAGATCGCGGTCCCGCCGGCGAAGGACGCGATACAGCCGGTCCATCCAGCCGAGATGAGGTCGGGTTTCTACAGCCCATACTTCATCGTACCCAAGAAAGGTGGTGGGTTACGACCGATCCTGGAACTGCGCGTACTGAACCGGGCCCTTCACAAGCTCCCGTTCAGGATGTTGACGCAGAAACGCATCTTTCAATGCGTCCGTCCTTTCGATTGGTTCGCAGCGGTCGACCTCAAGGACGCACGCGTACTTTCATATCTCGATTCTCCCTCGACACAGACCCTTTCTCCGCTTTGCGTTCGAAGGGCGAGCATATCAGTACAAGGTCCTCCCCTTCGGGCTATCCCTGTCGCCTCGTGTCTTCACCAAGGTCGTGGAGGCAGCCCTCGTTCCATTGAGGGAAGCGGGCATTCGCGTTCTCAACTACTTCGACGACTGGCTCATACTGGCCCAGTCCCGAGCGCAGTTGTGCGAACACAGGAATATATTGCTCAGTCACCTCAGCCGATTGGGGCTTCGGGTCAACTGGGAAAAGAGCAAACTCTCCCGGTGCAGAGGATCTCTTTTCTCGACATGGAGCCAGACTCGGTCAACCTCTCTGCACGTCTCTCAGTAGAGCGTGCGCAGTCGATGCTGAACTGCCTGGGGTCCTTCCAGTGCAAGACGGCGGTTCCACTGAGACAATTTCAGAGGCTCCTGGGGCATATGGCATCCGCAGCCGCTGTCACGCCGCTCGGGTTGCTTCAAATGAGACCGCTTCAGCATTGGCTTCAAGACCGGGTCCCGAGATGGGCATGGCGAAACGGCACTTACCGGGTTTCTGTTACCCCATTCTGCCATCAGACCCTCAGCCCATGGACAGATCATGCCTTTCTTCGGACAGGGGTGTCCCTTGGGCAAATATCCAGGCATGTTGTTGTGTCAACAGATGCCTCTGCCAGGGGCTGGGGTGCTATGTGCAATGGGAATGCAGCTGCGGGGCTCTGGTCGGGGCCCCGACTGCAGTGGCATATCAACTGCCTCGAGTTGCAAGCAGTATGGCTGGCTCTGCGCCGCTTCAAATCGCTGCTACACGACAAGCCCGTACTGGTCAGTACGGACAACACTGCGACCGTTGCGTACAACAACCACCAGGGCGGTCTACGCTCCCAACACATGTCGCAACTCGCCCGCCATCTCCTCCTCTGGAGTAAGAAGCATCTGAGGTCGCTTTGTGCCGTTCACATCCCAGGCGAGCTCAGTCGTGCAGCCGACGATCTCTCACGTCAGCCCGCCCTTCCGGGGGAATGGCGACTCCACCCTGAGACAGTCCAGCTGATTTGGAGGCGCTTTGGGGACGCTCAGGTAGACCTGTTTGCCTCCCCGGAAATGTCCCATTGCCAGTTGTTTTACTCCCTGGCCGAGGGACCCCTCGGTACGGACGCACTGGCGTGCAGCTGGCCGCGGGGCCTACGCAAATACGTTTCCCCCAGTGAGCCTTCTAGCACAGACACTGTGCAAGGTCAGGGAGGGCGAGGAGCAGGTCCTCTTGGTAGCGCCATATTGGCCCAGTCGGACTTGGTTCCCCAAGATGATGCTGCTCGCGACAGCCCCTCCTTGGCAAATACCTCTGAGGAGGGATCTCCTTTCTCAAAGAGGGGGCACCCACGTCCAGACTTGTGGAATCCTCACTTATGGTCCCTGGACGGGACGCGGAGGTTCTAGGTGGGCTACCTCCAGCAGTAGTAAACACCATCGCTTCAGCTAGAGCCCTGTCTACCAGACACGCTTACAGGCGGAAGTGGAACCTGTTCGTCGGTTGGTGCTCTTCCCGCCGGGAAAACCCCCGTAGATGCCCGATCGCAGTCATGCTTTCTTTCCTGCATCATGGGTTGGAGCGAAGGCTGTCTCCCTCAACCCTGAAAGTGTATGTTACCGCCATTGCCGCGCATCACGATGCAGTAGACGGTAAGTCTGGGGAAGCACGACTTGGTCATCAAGTTTCTCAGAGGGGCAAGGAGGTTAAAACCTCCGCACCCTCACCTGTTACCCTCATGGGATCTCCCCTCGGTCCTCATGGCCCCGAAGGAGGAGCCCTTCGAGCCTCTGCAGTCAGTAGAGCTTAAGTTTCTGTCATTAAAGACAGCGCTCCTCACCGCATTGGCCTCGGTCAAGAGGGTAGGGGACCTGCAGGCATTCTCGGTCGACGATTAGTGCCTAGAATTCGGAACGGGTAACTCACACGTTGTCCTGAGACCCCGGCCTGGAAACGTGCCCAAAGTTCCCAACACGCCTTTCAGGGATCAGGTGGTGAAATTGCAAGCGCTGCCCCGGGAGGAGGCAAACCCAGCCATCGCTCTGCTCTGTCCCAATCGCGCTCTGCGTGGACCGTACGCGGAGCTTCAGGAACTCAGACCAGCTCTTTGTCTGCTTTGGAGTTCAGCAGAAGGGAAAGGCTGTCTCCAAACAAAGACTTGCACACTGGTTAGTGGAGGCTATAGTCTTAACTTACCAGGCCCAACGGTTACCATGCCCATTCGGAGTGAGAGCTCACTCTACGAGAAAAGTGGCATCTTCTTGGGCATTGGCGCAAGGCGCCTCGATAGCAGACATCTGTAGAACTGCCAGCTGGGCGACTCCTAACACTTTTGCGAGATTCTATAATCTCCGTGTAAAGCCCGTGTCCTCTCGTGTACAGGCCTCAGGTAGGCAGTAACACCGGACATGCTCGGTGTCGATCACGCTTGCTGCACCATTCCCCTCAACGGACCGGATGCTTGCGCTTTTTTGCTACTCAGTTCAGTTCCCCATGGCGAACCATGGTGGAGTTCCTCCCGCACCCTCGGTGGTCAGGCGTGGCGGAGCGCCAGACGCCAGGCTCAGCACTCGTGTGCATGCCCAAGGTCAGCCCTTGTGCTGGGCTAGGTGCCCGTGTGTAGTGATTCCCCCTTCGGGTGATCCCACATGTGTATTCTTCCACGGTACGGCTCCCCTCACGGTAAGCCCGTGACTTCCCTGGCAGTCATTCGCTGCCATCTCTACTGCGTAGTTATCTCACCCCAGGCGGATTGAGTCTACCGCAGGGACTTCCACATGTAGCACTGCCCTGGGCCAGTCCATATGTGTAATTCAACATGATACCTCCTATGTGCGGGATGTGGCTCCGTAGCGTCCCAACTGGGTACGCTCTCCCAGTGTTATCCAATGTACCACTGTATGGAACAGCAGTGGCGGACACCTCTGCCTAGCCGCTGTCCTATCTTCCGCCCCAGCTGGTGTGGGGGGACTTGCCGGCTTCCGCAGGGCACTGGAGGGGGTCAGCAATAGTGGCGTTTTCCATACGGATCCCAATTCGTCAGTCAAAACTGACGTAACGTAGAACGTGACTGACTAAATGGGAACGTCTAGGTTACTTGTGTAACCCTCGTTCCCTGAAGGAGGGACCGGAGACGTTACGTTCCGTCGCCAACAGTTGCTGTACCACCGCTGTACGGGCGGGGCACGTAGTCTCGGCTCCTCAGCGAAAAAAAACTGATGTGCGTTTGCACGTACTCTACTTTTATTACCGTGCTGCGGGGCGGGTTGCGCGTGGCGAAACACGCACGCCAAATGTCATTGGCTTGTTTAGTCAACACTCGAAGGTGATTGGGCTCTCGGGCGAGATCCCAATTCGTCAGTCACTGACGTAACGTCTCCGTTCCCTCCTTCAGTAATGTAATGCGGTTAACCAAGTAACTAGAGTTATTCATAGTGAGTTAAAATGATAATTCACACAAAAACATTATGCCATCATTTTCTCACGCTCATGTTAAAACCTGAAGAAGATTTTTAAAAATATATTGTATTAACCCATAACCCTATACAAGATAACGAGTTTGGATAATTGATGGATAATTTATTATCTTTCATATTTGGACAAAATACTTCAAACCATCTTCTAAAGAAAGAAATTAATATTGGTTTGGATCGACATGAGGGAGAGTAAATTATGACAGTTTTAATTTTGGGGTGCACTTTGGGTGATCTATTTATTGTAAATTGGCCATCCCACGATTGTCCAGCAGGGGTCAGTTGGAGCTAAATTTATCTGAATTTCATCCTTTTTTCATTAATTTTTTAGACGATATTGTTGACATAGCACCCGATACAGCACAAGGAGCACAACTGTCTTAAATTTCAGCTGCTCTTCAACAGAAACTCACAATCGAGAACGTGCTCTAACTTATGACAAATACTAACTCTTTGGCAGTGGCTCTTTACACTAAGTGTCAAAAAGTAGATACGATTACACCTAATGTATATACTGTTTGCACTGTGTAGAAAAAAAATAGCATCTTGTTTGCACTAAGTGCAAATAGTGACACTTGTGTAAACAGAAGCAATGTGATATTTGTATTACAGGTCAAATATAAGAGCAACGGTGGCTCTTAGGCTTTGTCAATGAGCTTGGCTATTTGTTCTCAGTGTAAATAGACACTGCATAAATGCGGTTATGTGCCACTAACACTTCACTTGTGCACATTAGATTTTTAAATATATTTCTGTATAGTGAAAACAGACAAAAAGCCTTGCTGTTCTTTTATACAGCCTCAGATCTGGTAGATACAGCACATAGAAAGATACACCATTAAGAAAGAAATGGTTAAATGGCCATATAAAATAAAGTCAGAGTTTCGTATATGAACCTCAATAAAAGTGTGTAACTGGACCAAATAAAAGTTTGTAAATTTGGAGCAATAGCACAGCCTGCTGACAAATAGAGGCAAATAATAGGCAACGGATTGTTCCCTCAAAACCATAATTACAAAATTGCATTATGTGGCAGGTCAGTTAAATTTATTTATTTATTATTATTATTTTTTTAATTTAAGGTTTTCCAATAACTACACTGAGCCATAAATCTCTACTTCAGTAGCATTTACACACACCAAACTTTACATTTTTATTCCTGTAAATATCCTGAAGGTTTTTACAGAGGGATTTGTTCATATATATTTTGCTTGATTATATACAACATTTTATTCCCCCCCCAAAAATTGTGAAAATATATTGTTTTCTGGCTGTTCTAAGCATTTTCTGAATTATGGAGTGACAAAAATGAAATACCCCAAATTCCCTCAGTAAAAACTTTTGAATCTAATATGTCAAAAAAATTAAACAAGAATTTTGAAACCGACTTCATCCGGTGTTTAGATTTTTGTACTAGAAATGTATGCGAATTAGCGCATATTTCATTAAATAATGGATCATTTGCATATTTAAACCTAACATTTTAGAAAACTTGTAATACAAAATTTTTTTTGCAATTATCAATGTAATCAAACAGCTGGGTAAGTAAGGCCATAACTATTAGTAATTTTTTTTCCTTATTCACCTGCAGTGTCTTGCCTTAAACACTTAAAAGTAAGCACTGCGAGTATTGTAGTTCATTCTGATACTCCAGCCGACCACCCCGTCGCCGCGAGTCCAGGATGTCTCGGACCAGGTAGATGGATGGTTGGTCAAGGATTTCTGGAGGAGGAGGTTCGTCGGGTTCGGTGGGTCCTGGAGCAGAGGGAGAGTGAGGTTTAAGGAGTGAAACATGGAAAGTGGGGTGAATTCGGTACCTGGGTGGGAGTCGGAGTTCATAAGTGACTTCGTTGATCTGCCTCTGTATCGGGAACGGACCAATGTAGCGGGGACTCAGCTTCTTACAGGGCAGGCGGAGGCGCAGATCCCCCCGGGTAGGACATAACCATACTTTTCCTTCCCCTTACCTCTTCCCCAACACCTCTTTCACCCCCTATTTTCTCTCCTGGATGGTAAGTGGGAGTGGAAGTACGCCGAGCATCTGCGAAGGCCTTATGCCTCTGCACTGCACGTTGGAGATGGAGGTGAGCTGAGTCCCACACTCTCTCGCTCACTCGGAACCAGTGGTCTACAGCTGGAACCTCCGACGGTTCTCCTGTCCACGGGAAGAGCGGGGGCTGGTACCCGAGTATGCACTGAAACGGCGTGAGGCCGGTGGTGGTCTGGGTCAGGGAATTCTGTGCATACTCGGCCCAAGGGAGGAAACGGCTCCAGCTGTGTTGGTCATCGTGACAGTATGCCCAGAGGTAACGTCAGTGTTCCTGGCTCTTCCTCTCAGTCTGGCCATTTGTCTGGGGATGGTAGCCTGAGGATAAGTTGACCATGACCCCTAGTAGTCGGAAGAATGCCCTCCAAACGCGGGAGATAAACTGAGGTCCCCTGTCAGAGACTACAACCTCGGGGACTCCGAAGTTTCTGAAGACGTGAGTGAATAAACTTTCTGCAGTGTTGAGAGTGGTTGGAAGTCCTGGGAGGGGGATTAGTTTACAGGCTTTGGAAAAACGATCTACGACCACCAAGATGCAGGTATTCCTCTCTGAGTTGGGTAAGTCAGTCACAAAATCGATTCCCAGGGGAGACCAGGGTCGATGTGGGATCGGCAGGGGCACTAGCTTGCCTACGGGGAGGTGACGAGGGGTCTTGGACATGGCACAGACTGAGCAACCTCGGACGTACCTGATAACTTCCTGGGTCATACTGGGCCACCAGTACCGGCTTGGAGGAGCGAGAGGGTCCGTTGGCTGCCTGGGTGTCCAGAGCCCGGTACATTGTGAACGAAGCCCAGAAGGGATTGTCGTTGGGGAGTGGGCACATACGTTTTCCCTTCTGGGCCTCCCGGTGGAGCAGGTTCGGTAAGAGTGGCGGCTCGAATGTCCTCGTCGATGTTCCATTGAATGGGGCTTACAATCAGGGCTGGAGGGAGAATGGGCTCAGGATCGGAAGGTGTGTCTGGGAAGTGCATGCGTGAGAGGGCGTCAGCTTTATTGTTACGATTCCCGGGACGATAGGTGATGGTGAACTGAAACCTGGTGAAGAACAATGCCCAGCGGGCTTGGCGTGGGTTAAGTCTCTTGGCTTCTCTGAGGTATTGGGAGATTTTTGTGGTCGGTAATGACTGTGAACGGATGGTTTGCTCCCTCCAGCCAGTGTGCCTGCCGTGCCCCCCCGCCACTCCTCCAGGGTGAGTTTGATGGCCAACAACTCCCGGTTGCCGATGTTGTAATTCTGCTCCGCTGGGGTCAGTTTCTTAGAATAATATGCGCAAGGCTGGAGGCGAGGAGGCTCACCATCATATTGGGACAGCACGGCCCCAACGCCAATGGTGGAGGCATCCGCTTCCACTATGAATGGCATGTCCGGATCAGGATGATGAAGGATGGGGGCCGTGCTGAAGGCTGTTCAGAGTCTAGTGAGAGCTTCGTGGGCGCTGGTGGTCCAGGACAGGGACTTGGGTTTTCCTCGGAGCATGGAAGTCAAAGGAGCAGTGTGGGAACTGAAATCCTGGATGAATCGACGATAGAAGTTAGCAAATCCTAGAAATCTCTGAAGCTTCTTTACAGTCCTTTTTGGAACCTTCCTCTTCTGATCCATCTGAATTCCCTTCCTGAATCCCTTCCTGGCCGACGATGTAACCCAGGAAATGTACCGTGGGGCGATGGAATTCGTATTTCTCCAGCTTTAACAAGAGATGTTGACGTAACTTCTGTAGGACCTGCTGAACGTGTTGGCGATGGTCGGNTCCCGGTTGCCGATGTCGTAGTTCTGCTCCGCTGGGGTCAGTTTTTTAGAATACTATGTGCAAGGCTGGAGGCGAGGAGGCTCACCATAAGCACGGCCCCAACGCCGGTGGTGGAGGCATCCACTTCCACTATGAATGGAATGTCCGGATCAGGATGATGAAGGATGGGGGCCGTGCTGAAGGCTCTTCTGAGCTTTGTGAGAGCTTCGTGGGTGCTGGTGGTCCAGGACAGGGACTTGGGATTTCCTCGGAGCATGGAAGTCAAAGGAGCAGTGTGGGAACTGAAATCATTGATGAATCAACGATAGAAGTTAGCAAATCCTAGAAATCTCTGAAGCTCCTTTACGGTCTGGGGAAGAGGCCACTCCTTGACTGTATCAACCTTCCCCTGATCCATCTGAATCCCTTCCTGGCCGACGATGTAACCCAGGAAATGTACCGTGGGGCGATGAAATTCGCATTTCTCCAGCTTTAAGAAGAGATGGTGTTGACGTAACTTCTGTAGGACCTGCTGAACGTGTTGGCGATGGTCGGCCACATTCCGGGAGTAAATGAGTATATCGTCAATGTAGACAATCACAGAGCGGTGGAGGAACTCCCGGAACACCTCGTTAAATGAATCCCTGGAAGACAGAGGGGGCGTTGGCTAGCCCATACGGCATCACAAGGTACTCATAGTGGCCAGATGGTGTAATAAATGCCGTCTTCCACTCGTCGCCCTCCCGGATTCGAACGAGGTTGTATGCACTTTGCAGGTCCAGCTTGGGGAATATGCAGGCCCCACGGAGTTCCTCGAGGGCGGCCGGGACCAGGGGAAGTGGATAGGGCAGTTTCACCGTATGGGAGTTCAGAGTCTGATAGTCGATACAAGGCCGCAAGCCCCCGTCCTTCTTGCCCACAAAGAAGAAACTAGAAGCAGCTGGAGAATTGGAAGGTCGGATGAATCCTTGGTTAAGAGCCTCTTTGATGTACTCCTCCATCACCTTGCGCTCCGGGATGGACAACGGGTATACTCTACCCTTGGGGAGTTTTGCTCCAGGCAACAAATCGATGGTGCACTCCCATGGACGATGAGGTGGTAACTGAGTGGCTGCCTGCTTACTGAAGACATCCTGGAATGCCAAGTAATCAGATGGGACCGTGACCTTCTCCCGAGGTTCGGGGCTTTCGATGAGGGTAGATGCAACTTGAACGGAGTGAGATCCTGGGAGCGGAGTGGGACAGTTGCGGTGACAGTGCTCGCTCCAACGAGTCACCTCACACGAGTCCCATCTGATCTCTGGAGAACTAGCCAGGGGTGTCCCAGGATGATATCCACGGTGGATCCCTCCAGTACCAAAAACGTGATTTCCTCCACGTGTAGAGTGCCAATCTTGAGCTTTAGAGTCGGTGCTCGATATTTCACCCACCCCCGTCCTAGCGGTTTCCTTGGATGGTCTCGACTCGGAGCTCCTGGGCATGACGTTTCCGGGTCAGATGGAGACGATTCAATAGGTCCTGGGATATGAAATTGCCCGAGAAGCCCGAGTCGACGAGGGCAGGGACTGAAACAGAAAAGTCTGGGGTGAGTAGTTGTACCGATAACATTGACAACGTGGAAATGACAGGGTCTATGTGGAGGGTACTCACCGCAGGACGTGGGGGTCTAACGGGGCAGGTCTGAAGGTAATGATCCGCCGCCGCGCAGTAAAGGCATAGACCTGCCATGAGACGGCGAGCACATTCAGAAGGGGTGAGCCGGGAGGTGTCCACTTGCATCGGCTCTGGTACTGGGGAACCCGTGCCGGACATGACAGACTGATGGGCGGCTTCGGTGGCATGGCAGGCGGACAGACGCTGGGAAATTCGGTTGGCCTTTTGCATGAAGCTTTCCAGTCCAACGGAGTCATCATAGATGGCCATTTGAGCTTGTACACGGGGATTAAATCCTTGCCGGTAAGAGCTAAGTAGAGCCGTCTCATTCCACCCGCTAGTCGCCGCCAGCATTCTGAACCACAGTGTGTTGTCGTGAATGGATGACGTGCCTTGGCGCAGCCGCAGTAACTGGTCGGACACCGAAAGCACTCCTGCAGTGTGGCCAAAGACTTCTTTGAAATGGTTAGTGAAAGCATCAAATGAATTAATTATGGCACTATTAGCGTTCCACATGGCCTTAGCCCACAACAGCGCTCTTCCATTAAGAAGTGAGATCAGGAATGCTACCTTAGTGCGTTCAGAGGAAAACTTCTGCAGCTGCATCTCGATGAACAAAGCCACTTGCAGGAGGAAGCCGACACACTCAGCTGCATCACCCGTGTATGAAGCAGGCATGGCCATGGGACTGACAGAGGCAGACTGGGGGGTTGACGGAGGAAGCAGGGAAGCCCAGAGGGCGTTTACCAGCTCCTCCAGGACTTCTGCGGGTGTGGGAGATCGAGGATCCATGGAGGTATTTGTATTGGTCCGGTTTTCGGTCATAAAGCAAGGCCAGACACAACGGGTAAGTGAAAGACAGGATGGTTTATTGATACAAGAGGTGGATGAGTGGAACGGGTTAGGTTAAGGCAGGTGAGTGTCAACAGAGTGAATGATTCCAGGGTTCTTATCGGAGTTCTGAGGGTGAGTGTCTGATGCCGGTTTCGTGGGAGATCATGGAACAGCTTCCAAGGAGTCGTTGGAGGATCGCGGGAAATCCAGAAGGTAAGTCTTTCTAGGAGAATATCGTATAGAGAGTCCAGAACAGTCCATAGGAGTGAACGGTAGACCGGACAGTGAGTGACTGTGATGTGTGTGTATTTGTAGTGTGGCTTGATTGGTGACAGCAGGTGCGGGTGATCAGAACTCAGGTGATCGGTTAATTATCCTGGATGGTGACTGAAGTGACTGTGATGAATCCCTGACACCTGTGTGTGTTAGGTAGGACAGCACATTTTATGTTACTTTTAACTCAACTAGTGTGTTATTCTTAACACAGGGAGTGTGTTAAAATATTTAACACACTAATGTGTCATAAATCACACAATTTGTGTTCTTGAAATGTGCTATTTTTGACCAGTTAAAATTAACGCAATATTTAAAAAAAGCACTTTTTAAAAATATATATATATTTATTAAAACTTGACTGCTACATTTTCAAAGTCAACATTCACATGTCATTTGAATTTCATAAAGACATTTTTTAAACAATTTTATATCTTGGATTTACAAAAAGGTTTTCTTTGTAGGAAATCATGTGAAGTGGTTTTACATCAGCAGCATTGCTCAAATTTATCACTTCGTATTAATTGTTATTTGTAACTATAAGCAAAACAAAGACAAAACATGGAAGAATTACACAATTCAACTTGTACATAATACATTAAAATAAAATACAGGAACAAGATTTAGTCAGTTTTCTCTACTGCTGATCAGCAGTTTGTTTTACAAGTTTTCCCCTCCAATTATGTTCAAATTATTAAAAGTAATCAGTGTGTATTCAAAGTATTCAACATCATTATACATCATCACATTCACAGTTGTTTTAGTTAATTTCTCAACTGTAAACTTACAATCCACTTTGTTCCATCAACGAACTGACTCCTATCTTCATAAGGAGTTTTCTTGATGTCTCTGAAAGCATTCCTGAAGCTTCATAGTCCTTAAATGTACTCTGACCTTTGCTTTCAATTAGTGCTGGGTGGGGGTGTGCATGTGGTCTACATCCATGCTATTAGTTGATGCGGAGAAAATATAGAAAAAGAAAAACATAGTTCTATATAGAGAGTAAGGATCAGTTACTCTCGCAGGATAGAAGTCACTCACTTATATTGTTCCTGAATGAATCCGCATTTTTGAATGAGCTGGTTGAATGGTTCACACACTCATAAAGACAATCAACATCTACAATACTAAAGATATTAAATAAAATGAAACTGCATCTACTCTTATGTTATGCACTAAAATGTTAAGTAATCTTTTATCAATGGATAAGTTTAATTTATAAAGTTGTCTGTTTCTGGCCTGAATGGCCCTCCTGGCAAAAAAACAGTGTCAATGGGCCAGATGGCATGGTGATTTTTTTTTTAAGTTGTGTTTATATGAAATCAGGATTACAATGTATGTGACACAAAAATGTGATGTGTAATACTGCAGGTAAATACTGAAGCATTCTGTGGTGGATGATCATATAATATATACAAAGTTAAACAATCCCAAACAAGTGAAGTGTGTTTACTAGTGACATGTTAATATGAGTTTTCATTAGCTACCATTATGTACCAAATAAGGAATCATATGATTCGCGATACACGCTTTGAAGTCCCGATCTGAATCAAATGATTCGTGATACGCGATCCGATTGAAGCGCTTCGAAACAGTGAATCATTTTGCGACGCAATGGTTTAAATGATTCGGAGTTTCAAAAAGCTTCGTTGTGTTCTTTGCTCGCTTAGCTAACATTACTCTATATAATTTATTCGTTGTTTGAATAACCGTGGAAATGAAATCATTACAATTAACAGTTTTATAACTTGTGATAACGTAATAACAGTTTCCGTTCGTATTAAAAACATTGCATAAAACTTTTCAAAATCACACCCCCCCCCCATTTTTTTCCACAAATTGCACCCTGGGTACCTCATACTACTTTTACTATTTCTGCCATATATTATGGTAAAAATAGTAAAAGTTGTGTGCTAGTACGCGCTTCCGAATCTGTTTGTCTCGTATTACAATAATGCACTCTCGATTTTTTAAAATCTTTTAAGAGAAGCGCCGATCCCGTGGGTGCTCGAGACCCTGAGCACCCCGGGATCGGTGCTTCTCTTAAAAGGATGTTGAAAACAACACAACCTGTGTTGTTTCTTAACACACCTGTGTCTAGCTAAGGACAACACATTTTGTGTTACTTTTAACTCAACCATGTGTTATTCCTGCTAATATTTTACACACCAATGTGCACAATTTGTGTCAATTACGTACACAAAATGACACAAACTGTGTTAAAACAGTCAAATTAACATTCTTTTTGAGATGGAGACGTACTCGAATGTCGAAGTCAATCAAATTTTAACCGTTACCTTGATAAATCATTATTTAAGGGCATTTAACGAAACATCAATACATTCTGTTGTTTAATGAAAGAGAGGCGACAGATAGCAATGAAAGTAGTAACGCTTTGTCAAACCCGTTAACTAGAATCCTGCCTAGCTGCAGCGTTTTATCAGACGTCATGTCATTTGCAACAAATCAAACAAAGAAAAACAAAACTCGTAAAAAATTTGTTCTCTCCAGAAAGGGAGGGACAAACTTACCAAAGTGTACGAGGAGAAATACAAATAATTTGTGAAGCACTAACGTTAACCATCAGACGCGGTTGCAGTCTTGTTCAACACCGCCTCTCCAGTCTACGGAAAATACCCGTAAGCACGAGAGGTCGCTAACTAAACGCACATTTGACCATCTAAAAAATAACAATAATAAAATACATTTGACAATTTGTATTTGACAAATTTCTAATAACAAATAAATCGAAATACCTAACGTGTGCATCCAAGTCATCCACCAATGGAAAAAGAGGCGCGAACTTTCTTCTTGCCGCGCGGAGTGACGTAGCAGCAATGTGATTGGATGATAGTTAACACATGTTGTGTTGGACACTGTGTTGTTTCTCTCTCTTTCTTTTTCTTTTTACACATGATCAACTTAAAATTACACAAAATGTGTTAAAATAGCCATAACACAAAAAAATCATTTTTGAGAGTGTGGTAGAAAAACAAATACTATTAAATTGAATGTCATGATTCCCACTATGACCACTAGATGACAGCAGAGGATAATTTATTGTCTCATTTACCATGTCATTGTAATATAGTTCTTTCACAATGTTTTGATAATGGATTTATTGTAAGGGGAATCAATGGCTAGCTGTGCATTTAAAACGATTGAGCCACGACGTGGAGGCGAAGAACAAACCGACGCGCAGCGGAGCCCTCAGCGAAGTGCATTCAAATTGTTTAAGCACAGTAGCCGTGATATCACGCGTAGGGGCGAATAGTCAGTTGCCCTCCCCCAGGCATTAAATATTGAAGCTGTTATAATATTGCGCTGCCAATACGAACGATAAAACTGACAGTTATTTTCGTCAGTTAGCACTGGTCGATGTAGCAGTTCTACTCGCTTTAAATCAGACGAGCAGGACAAAGATATGAAGTGTGGCAGTAAGATTACATTATGTGAATGAAATTATAGCATGTATGTGAATTAACTGTTGAGAGAGAAAGAGATGCGGTTGAAGTAGCATACCTGCGCAATGGGTAGGCTACTTTCGCTGCTGAAGAAATCTGTGCGGTATAAAAATAGTGGTGACTCAAACCCAGCTATTGGGTTGTTTTGACCAGCGGTTGGGTTACTACCCAGAAGGATGGGTAAAACATTTAACCCGACCGCTGGGTCAAAACAACCCAAAAGCTGGGTTTGTCCCTTTTAACCCAGCACTGGGTTGTATTTAACCCAGCATTTTTAGAGAGTAGAGTTAGACTGTAAGTGTACTATTTCAATACTCCTTGGGACTAAATTGGCCCACTTTCTAGTATATAAAAGTATACTGTTAAGTATACTTTAGGTATAACAGTAGTAAAATTTGATGTGCACAAACTAGTTAAACATCAAAAGTAGTTATGCAACATACTAAAGTAACTTATAGGTTTCTGATAGTACTAATTAAATACTGTAGTAGCATTTTAGTACCCTTTGAAGTATATCTAGTAAAATAATAGTTTAGTTATATTATTTCTTGAAGTGAACGTTACATCAACTTGAAGTATATACTATGTCCGATTTATTTATAATTGTATATTGTGGACTGAATATCTGAACAGTACAAAAACATCAAAAGACAGGAGGTATGGCTTGTAAACAAAAATATTTGTATCTAGCTTCCTGCATTCTTTTTAACAATTGATGTGGGATAAGTTTCATAATAAAAAAAAAAACAAACATTTGACAAAAAGCGAAAAAAGATATGATTGCATTAAGAATGATAACAAAACGTAGGATTAGAGAGCGATAAAGACCCAAAGCTTGACAGTCATTATACCTCTTCATTGGTCAATATTGTATTCCAAATTTCCCCAGTTTGATGGTTTGTAGGTCTGATGATCATGTTAGATTAATGTGGCGCATCGGTGTGTCGGTTTCTTCTTCGCTTGTGTTTTTTTGGAAATTCTGTACAGAATATGTGTAGTAGTCCCCTACAGTATAACAATGAAAACACTAATTCTAGGAACACTATTATAGCTCAAATATATTTAGACTTTTTCTAAGTAGGTTATAAGTCAAGTATACTTAAATGTCATTAAGTATATTTCTGAGAAGTACATAAAGCCAATTTCTGAGAAGCACATACAAAAGTAGTCTAAAAGTATACTTTCCTATTTTTAGATTAAAAGAAGTATACTAATAGCACACCTGAATAAACTTATTTTTCGTAAGGGTCATCACTCTGTATACTATTTCCCTGTAATGTATGTTCTTAGGTTACGAGGTTTATAGGAAGCGCATGGATATAGAACGGATTAAACTGACTGGAACTACGTGCAAACGAATTTAATCAACACTGCACGCCAATCACGAATTCTCCGTATTGCAGATAGCCATGGCTAATTAGACATTATAAAATCAATATTATAACATTTAAAAATCTCTTTTTTGTCGAAGTTCAGCATTGTTTTGTATTGAAGTATGTAGTAGCAAGAGTTTTCAACTCATCGGTTCTACTTGAATCACACAGATGGCCTATTTTGAATAAAAAATGCAATTTTCAGTGAAAGGTGGCTAGTTTGGTCCTTGTTTTGTATCCATCTCTCAAAATGTAAATCAAAAGACTTGCACAAAACAGTTTTTTTCTTTTTTTTGAGAAAAACCAGAGATTACTCATAAATAACTGTATTATATTGCCCTCTTAGGGCCGTGGCGGAACAGGTGTTTTCAAAGGGGTGGCTAGAAGGGGCCCGAACCAGCTGTGGTGGCCCAGAAATCACATATTCAATTAGATATATATTTGACTTACTGGACCGTTTGAGTGCTAAAAACAATGAATTAAATAATTTGTACGTAATTGTAATTGAGGAATTTGTAACGTTGTGAATTATGACCAGGTAATATGAGGATCTGTACCAGTTGTATTATTTTGGATTACCTAGTATTATGTATTTAATGGGCTCCTCTCGGTCACTCTAGCTTTATGTCAGTCAGACTTGGCTGTGGATCACACCCACCAAAGCTGTTCCATCACTGCATAGGCCCACTCATGGATGAGAAATGCAGATAGTTCAAAGTTTAGTCAACCTTCACTCAATTTTATATAATCAGAAATCACAAAAGAAACTGTCAATGTTTAACATTCTATTAGTTGTCAAATTGAATTAATTGCAGCACTTCTGTCATATCTAAATTGAGCTCTGTACAAAGGAATTATTTTTAAAGAAGTTTATCTTTGAATCCCCATCGCAATAATGTGAAAAGGGCAGAAGCACTAGGAAATAAATGCTAGAATGTAAAATGAGTTATTTTATGCATTTAAATACTGTTTCATTTTCATACTTACAAATTAACTAAAAATTTGCGAATTTTTTTAGTACAACTGCACTGTGCTCACATTTACTTGTGCATTAAAATGCAAATATGCGCCCTATTGTGATGCGAAATTTCGTAGGCCTACACATTGAGAGATGTCTTAAATATTGAAGCGTTCTTATATTTCGAATTTTTTTAATGTTAGTCGGAAGTTAGATGATCACTGGTGACATTTTGTCAGCATTAGAAGATGAACACACACAAAAATAAATCAGGAAGAGTTCAGATAAGTTAAGGGTGGTAGAAAAATAATCAACTTGACTTCTCGTGGCAGAAAATGACGACAGAGGAAATGAATGGGAACTACTGAAAAATTTACGTTTTGTATGAAGTTTTTAACTATTGATTGACATTGATATAAAAATCAATTTAATTCCACGATGTTTGTTATAAAGTGTTTTGAATTTCCACTATTCATTCTATTTTTGTAGAGTTTTTAATTACAAAAGACGGGGTACAAAATGTTTTTATGTTTCCCTTTTGTATAAAGGGAATAACAATTGGTCCCTCAGTAAATCTCTTGCCACTTGAAGAATTCTCAGTTATTTAAATGGATGGCCGGGAAGCAAGAAAACACGCATTCAGTGGTATTCTCAATACTTCAATTTATTCATAGAAATACAGATATTATATAGGCATATGTCGAGGGGAGTTTCACCCTCTTAACCAATGAGGATATGAATAACATACACGTAGGATCTTTGGCCAAGAACATGTGTTTATATAAAATGGCCACATGTACAGAAAAACATGGACATATTAGGAATAGACTTTTGCGAAGAATGCTGAACTGTCTTCAGAGTTTCATCACGAACCTCATTCCTAGCTATCATGTCCTTATTTGGGACATTTGAACCAAGAGAAGCTAATGTATACATTTAAGCATGCATACTGCGCATATAAGTAAGACATATTTAAAAAATAATATCAAGAGAGAGAGATGGATACAGAAGGGGGGATTCAGAGAGAATGCGTTGTATATATAGAAGAGTGAGAGAGAGGGAGAAAAAAAGGAGGGGTGAGACATATCTGGAACATTCTCTTGACAAGACAGAGTGTTTTCTAACACCTTTCTAACAAGATTTTAATGTTTGACTGTAATCATAATGTAAAACATGATGTTTATCTAACCAAAAATATCTAAACCTTGACAAAAAGTAGTCTTTTAGAATGTCTAGATATATATCTAAATGCAAAACCTAAAAAAAAAATGAAGAAATGATGTCTAAAAAACAACGGGAATCCAAAAGCCTCTGTATATATCAATAGGGTTTTAAATGCCTTCACTCTATTTTAATGTGAAATATTGCATTTATTAAAAAAATAGTAAATAAATATAGTAATTCTAATGGAGAAAATAGCTCAATAAATTATATAAATATTGCACAGTATCATAAAATTCCCTCAAATCATAAATAATAATAAAAAAATATTATTGAACAAAAATATAATACATTGATTTTCCTTAAAAAAAAAAAAACTGTTGCATTTCAAGGTTTCAGTCACTTTTGACCGCAAAGGAGGCAAGTGTGACTCCTAAACGAAGAGGGCCAGAGAGTTGTAAAAATGCTAAAAACCTTAAAAAAAATGTTTCGTGACTATTTTAAAAACTAAACTTTTGATTATATAATGTTTTATTAAGACAAGATTTATTTTTTTATATCGTTTTACAGATACTTGGATGACGAATGACGAGAGTAGAGAGAAAATGAGTGAATAACCTCTATGTGAGACAATAAAGTGGATTTTCCACAAAAGTGTCATGAGATGGCCGTGTGGTGCATATGGATCAGGTGCTAATATATGAACACAGAGAAATACTCAGAAGGCACATGTAGATAAGACTGCAGGCCAGTGTGGCAAGCGACGTACTCTCTGTTCTAGAATCAGCTTTTCACACACACATCACACACACACACCCCACACACACACAACTTATAATATATATTATAATATAATATATATACGTATATAAATATATACATATACATATCGGATAGATAATATATTAGAATCTATACATATAGTGAATAATTTGTGGGGCATCTTCCATATCATGTGAGAGAGAGGGCCAAAAACAAACAAACCAACAAACAAAACAAAACAAAAAAGGCCAGAGGGAGCTATAGTGCCAAAAGTAACACAAACGCAGAACTATTATTTCAGCATTTGTCAAAGGTTAGTCACAAGGCTGAGCAACTGGAGAATTATTGAAACCGAGGGAAAACAAATATATTTAATACATATTTAGGCAGAGCACATGAGAGTGTAAGGAGTGACATTGCTAATTCTTCTTTTGAACTGAGTGTACAGTATGGGATACACATTAAACTGTGTTAATCTAGTTTTTTTAAAGGGATAATTTGCCCCCAAATGGAAAGTCTGTCATCATTTATTCACCCCCATGTCGTTCCAAACCCGTAGGACTTTTTTTCTTCTGCAGAACACAAAAGAAGCCATTTTGAAGAATATTGGTAATCGAACAGTTTTGGTTACCACTGACTTCCACCGTCTTACGTCTTATATTCCACAGAAGAAAGAAAGTCATTCAAGTCTGGAATGGCACGAGGGTGAATAAATGATGCCAGAATTATCATATCTGGGTGAGCTATCCCTTTAAGCCCTTGAGGGCCTGATGCAAAACTAAGGTCACCAAACCATAACTAATGTTTTAAGGCTTGCAGAGTAGTTTCACGTGAGTGCAGTGATAATTTGCACGGTAAGACATTTACAAATGTAAAATTTAGCAATTTAGTTACAGTTGATGTGTAGATTTCAGTTTGATGACCATGATGAAATGCTGAGAATACATGGGATCAGGAGGATCAATTCCATCACTCTGTCTTCTTCATGATGAGGAATCCTTGTATCAGTTGTCTGTATATAGAACACAGAAACAGTAACATCAATGAATCACTGGTTTTCTGTTATCTATGCACAGACAGAGTGGTTGCACATACTATTACTAAATAAATACAGTTTACTACCTCAAAATCATCATTTCCATTGGACACACACACACACACGCACACACACACACACACACACACACACAATATGATATTTGGGTATATTACTAGTCTGCGTGTTACCAGACACGCAAGTCCAGCATTGAAAGAAGCGTTAAACCGCGGGTTGTTAACATGACAATGTCAGTCTCACATTTTGACCTTTTAAAATAGTGAGAAATTCATGTAGGAGGAGCTTCATTTGACAGCAAGAAGTGGTTGGTTGAACGTCGTACACTCTCCCTCCTCCTTGTTAAATTTGCTGAGTTCAGTCATAATTCCGTCAAAAATAGCCTGCACTGAGGTGCCGGTGGTTTGAAGGTTTAAGGAAAAAACAATACCCACTCTCATTCGAATTTTAGTCAAAGGGCCTCTTTCTTTTGTGCTCATAGATGGCGGAGGAGGTTTTGATAGAACTTAATGGGAAAAGTAGAGAGGTAAGTTCAACCTAATTTATGTTGCATGTTAAGATTTACAACTACTACTACTACTACTACTAATGCTAATAATAAGAATAATAATAATACGTGTTTAATGAATTCTTAAATTTTTTATTTTTTTGAAAATATTCGAAACATTATAAAACATGACGGCTCCTTTAGATGAGAAGACTATCACAATTCATGTCATGACGCATCTGTTGAATTCTCAGGGAAATGTTGTCGACTTGGCGTTATAATTAAATCATCTCTTTTTTTTTTGCAAAAAAATATTTTGGGGGTCTTCGTTCTCATCGCTAAGATCTGCAAAATTCTGCAGTTTAACCTCTAATCTCTTTAAAAGCGTAACTAATTAAACTTAATTCAATGTATTTATTTAGCTATTTATTTACAGCATTTACTCCAACCAAAACACAGATATTGTCTTTGACAGCAGATTAAAAAGAAATTGATATATAACAGACGTCTATTGACTCTAATAATGAATGATTTTCATATGCGTCTTTGTCAGATAACGCTAAAGAGGCACTAAAGTTAGTATAAACACATTTTAAATTCTTATGTAAAGCTTGTTGCCCAATAAGCTTACTTTACATATAATGTGTTAATGGTGCTTAAACTCACGTCTGTCTTTCTCAGGCATAAAACGTGATATAGAAATATCCTGATATATTAGAGTATTATATATATATATATATGTGTTGTGTGTGTGTGTGTGTGTGTGATGTGTGTGTCTAAGAAGAATGTCACTAGCCAATCTGCATGTGGAATGGGTCGTGAACCATCAATATTAAAATGTTTCATAAAGTTTCTATAAAATTGTTATATTACAATAGATGGTCCTTATATGTTCAAAGGCAGCAGTCCAAAGTGTCTTTTATTTGGTATTTTACACATCAAACAAGCATTAAATAACATGTCACCCTTTTCATGCTTCTTCAAGCTTCAGGGTCAAGTTTATAAATGCTAAGCATTAGCAAACTGCTGTCTAGCTATAGGCAACTCTCTAGGAGCAAATGGCAGCAAGATCTTAGAAAATCATCTTAGAAAATAACAACTTGAGTAGTACATCTTGTCAGGCAGAAAATAAAATGTTTATCACTAACTGTGCTGTCAATGTACAGTAGGTGGCACCAAACAGAGCATGGGTCACATAAAAAAAATTGGTAATGTGAAAACTGTCATGAACATTCCCATTCATTTTCTGTGAGGGGATTAGAAAAAAAAATCTTAAATAAAGATAAACCAAACCAATTTAAGAAATCAATCACAACATTACAACCATTGATTTGAAGGTAAAAAAGAGAAAGAAATTAGAAAATGACTCATCACAAGAAGTATTGTGAGTGAATGATTTAATCACATTTTAAATGACTATAAAATGACATGTCAGTGATCCTGAGCTATTCATAGGCCTGTCTTGAAAGGTTTACACATTATTACTTAATTTCTTTGAATCAAGAAAAAAATGGGTTTTTACTTCTTTACTGCATCTTGTGAGCATCTTGTGCCTGGTGCAGATAAAGCTCTCTTTCTGAGAACCCTGTGTTCTCTTTCAACAGTCCCACCCATAAAGTTTTGAGTAAATCAAACCCTGTTTACAGGTTTTTACTGTAATTTTACGGTTTTTACTAGAAAAATAGTTGCTTTTTGAGAATACTTTTAAGAATATTATGTCAGTCTCCAACTATGCGTTATTAATGTACAATACATATAACACAAAGTTAAGATGGGTTGTGAAATTTAACAAAGGAATGACTATTTATTTCTATTTTTGCTCTTTCAACGCACGGTAATTCACAAGTGACAATCTCTCCCTTCATACTTTTGAGTTGTCCACGTCTTCTCAACTGAGAAATTCTTTCTTTTAACTGCTTTCCCACTTTTGGCAGGTGGTGATAGTGATTTTTGTACATGTGCAGGGTAATTATTGTAACTCAGTTTGCCTGGCCAGTGAACACTCAGATCAACTGCCAGATCTAGTCATGGTTCACTTGCACGCTAATGCAGTCACATGCCTAATGGATCAGTGCCAAAGTCTAATACTTTAGACTCAGTTTACGGTTATAAACAATTTAACATTTGTGCTTAAAGTGTGATTTTGTACTCCAGAGAGAAAATTCTTACTTTATTGTGCATGCTGATTGCGGTGTGTTTTGAAACAACATTTTCTGTAATCTACTCATTCTGTCTATACAGTGGCATTGCTAGAGATTCTGGGCCCTTTGCACAGATTTGTGTTTGATCTCAGCCTGGCCCGCCCCAGGACATCGTTGTTGGCCCCTCTAAGCCTCTGGGCCCTATGAACTCAGTCCCCCTTTTACCCCCGATCACGGCATCCCTGTGCCTATATAGCCAGCAGTATTGAACACCCAAAGCTGCTTATATACCTGATTTATGATTAAAGAAAAGTCTGTTCATGTCCATATAGTTTTTTTTAAGCCAAACTAGCGTCCTTATAAAAGCAGCTATATGTTAGAAACAATGTAATGTGCTTTATCTAAGTGCCAGTCATCTTAAGAAAAGTTTTAATCCAAAAATAGGGATGTATGTTATTACAAATGGCCACCTGACTCATGGTTGTCTGTCACTTGTTTTTCCAGCATCTAACCTCATCCCTGTTGGCAGTAGCATTGCTCTCTTCCTTCGGGAGCTCCATGCTGTATGGTTATAACCTGGCTGTTGTTAATTCTCCTGCAGAGGTGAGTGACACCGCAAACACAGTTTTTCACATAGCCTCACATAACACTTTTTTATGCAGCTGGATTAAATCACCTACTTGCTGAAACACAGAGTCACAGTTTTTTCACTTCTTTCCTTCGATGTTGATTGAAGGTTTGTTCTTCACGTTTAATATCGTTCAACATAACATTTAATTTGAATGAAGACTATTTAAACTATGATTGATGTCAGTACCACAAGGTGTTAAATAATTCAATCTCGATTACAGTGGAGGCTTTAAATACATATACTTTCTGCCTACAAGTCACAAATCCTGAATAGAAGTATCAGAGCGTGATCATACTGAGAGTATAACTGCAGCTTGTGAAAGAGTAATGAAACAGGGAGGATAAACATTTAGCCTTCTAAATGTTCATTTAGAAGAAATAAATGTGACAATAGCAAAAATGGGATCGAAAAAGGTCATTCAAATGAAAGAGAGAGAGAGAAAGCAACATAGAGAGAGAAAAATTCAACCATCACATGACACCATATCTTTTTTGGGTAGAGTGAGTTTTTCTCTACATTGATCCATTCCAACGTCTGTCCTAATAATTTGGACTTGTGTTATTTTTATTTGCTATCATTCGCTATTTGTCTAATTACATAAGACTAGGCCCATTTATTCAAATTTGATTGTGATCAGCCTAGAAGTCCTCCAACACACTTGCTATAATTTAATTAAAGGAAAAGTTCACCCAAAAATGAAAATGTACTAAAAATTTACTCACTGGAACAGATTTGGAGAAATTGAGCATTACATCACTTGCTCACCAATGGATCCCTTGCAGTCAATGGGTGCCGTCAGAATGAAAGTGCAAACAGCTGATAAAAACATCACAATAATGCATAAGTAATCCACATGACTCCAGTCCATCAATTAATGTCCTGTGAAGTAAAAAGCTGTGTGTTTGTAAGAAAAAAATCCATTATTAAGGTGCTATGACTTTAAACCATCGTGTCTGGCCAAAATACTAGTCCATAATATCCATAATAACTCTTCCTCAAAGTGAAAAAGTCCAACCCCTGTTGTCCTCTCACTTCAAAATCCACTGACTTATTTGTTTAGAACTCTTTTGACTGTTTTCGATTGTACACGGTTCTTGATTCTGTGTATCTTTTCTGCTCCTATTCAGACTGTCGACTTTTCACTGGAGAAAGCAATATTATGGATAAAGGACTCATATTTTAGCCAGAAGCAACAGTTAAAAACTTTTAATGATGGATTGGAATCTTTTTGCTTATTCATTTGATAGACTGGATCGTGTGGATTACTTGTGGATTATTGTGATGTTTTATCAGCTGTTTGGACTCTCATTCTGACGGCACCCATTCACTGCAGAGGATCCACTGGTAAACAAATGATGTAATGCTACATTTCTCCAAATCTGTTCAGACTTCCGATGCATAAACAAACTCATCTACATATTGGATGCCCTGAGGGTGAGTACATTTTCAGCCAATTTTCATTTTATGAGGAACTATTTCTTTTGGTGTGTGATTTAAATTGAAATGCGTTGAATCTCATATCACTGCCTAGCATATATTATAAATGTTTAAACATGACTGGTAAAGTCCTGAAAAGTTAGCAGAAATGTATATTATAAGAGCTACACAGGATCATATTTTCTTTGTTCTTCTCACAGTACATAAAGGACTTTTATAACCAAACCATTGTGAGGCGGAATGGGTCAGGAGTGGATGAAGAGACTCTCACGCTTATATATTCAGTCACTGTGTCTATATTTGCCATTGGAGGCCTGGTGGGTTCTCTCACAGTGGGAATGCAGGTTACCAGATTTGGGAGGTACAATATCTTTTTTCCCCTATTAAACTTAATACGAATAGTTTCTGAAATGTTGTCTCAGTGTATCAGCTGGCCAAATTTCAATAGCTGCTTGAATGCTTTGTGCATCTTTCTAATTTGTAGAAGAGGGACACTGGTACACAGCACAGTGCTGGTGTTTATAGCTGGAGGGCTGATGGGCTTCAGCCGATTATGTGGATCTCCAGAGATGATCATAATTGGGCGCTTCATTATAGGGATACATTCAGGTATTATTTTTAATTTTAATGGAAGTCTTAAATGCCAAAATGAACATTCTGTCATCATTTGCTCACTATGTCATTTCCATAACTATATGACTTTCTTTTTTTACTGTGGGACTTAAAAGAAGGATTTTTGACAGTTGTTTTTTCTTTTTATTATGATCGCAGAATACATTTAAAAATTTAAGTTTAGTCCTTTCTTAAATATATACAGGTGCATCTCAATAAATTAGAATGTCGTGGAAAAGTTCATTTATTTCAGTAATTCAACTCAAATTGTGAAACTCGTGTATTAAATAAATTCAATGCACAAAGACTCAAGTAGTTTAAGTCTTTGGTTCTTTTAATTGTGAAATGATTTTGGCTCACATTTAACAAAAACTTTAATTTCTCAACAAATTAGAATACTTCATAGGACCAATAAAAAAACATTTTTAGTGATTGTTGGCCTTCTGGAAAGTATGTTAAATTACTGTACATGTACTCAATACTTGGAAAGGGCTCCTTTTGCTTTAATTACTGACTCAATTCGGCGTGGCATGGAGGTGACTGCTTTTGGCACTGGCTGAGGTGGTAGACGGCCCAGTTGCTTTGATCGTCCTTCAGGTCATCTGCATTTTTTGGTCTCTTGTTTCTTATTTTCCTCTTGACAATACCCCATAGTTCTCTATGGGGTTCAGGTCAGGGCGAGTTTGCAGGCCAATCCAGCACAGTAACACCATGGTCATTGAACCAGCTTTTGGTGCTTTTGGCAGTGTGGGCAGGTGCCAAGTCCTGCTGGAAAATGAAATCAGCATCTCCATAAAGCTTGTCAGCAGAAGGAAGCATGAAGTGATCTAAAATTTCCTGGTAGATGCTGCGTTGACTGTGGACTTCAGAAACACAGTGGACCAAAGTCCTCTTTTCAGATGAAAGTACATTTTGCATTTAATTTGGAAATCAAGGTCCCAGAGTTTGGAGGAATAGTGGAGAGCCACAGAAACCATGTTGCTTGAAGTCCAGTGTGAAGTTTCCACAGTCAGTGATGATTTGGGCTGCCATGTCATCTTCTGGTGTTGGTCCACTGTGTTTTCTGAAGCCCACAGTCAACGCAGCCATCTACCAGGAAATTTTAGAGCACTTCATGCTTCCTTCTGCTGACAAGCTTTTTGGAGATGCTGATTTAATTTTCCAGCAGGTTTTGGCACCTGCCCACACTGCCAAAAGTTGTTTAAATGACCATGGTGTTGGCGTGCTTTATTGGCCAGCAAACTCACCAGACCTGGAACCCCATAGAGAATCTATGGGGTATTGTCAAGAGGAAGATGAGAGACACCAAACCCAACAATGCAGATGACCTGAAGGCCGCTATCAAAGCAACCTGGGCTTCCATTACACCTGAGCAGTGCCACAGGCTGATTGTCTCCATGCCACGCCGAATTGAGGCAGTTAATTAAAGCAAAAGGAGCCCCTACTTAGTATTGAGTACATGTACAGTAAATTAACATACTTTCCAGAAGGCCAACAATTCACTAAAAAAATTTTTTTTATTGGTCTTATGAAGTATTCTAATTTGTTGAGATAGTGACTTGGTGGGTTTTTGTTAAATGTGAGCCAAAATCATTACAATTAAAAGAACCAAAGACTTAAACTACTTCAGTCTGTGTGCATTGAATTTATTTAATACACGAGTTTCACAATTTGAGTTGAATTACTGAAATAAATTAACTTTTCCACGACATTCTAATTTATTGAGATGCACCTGTACACATAACTACGTCCACTCATATTGGATTTGAATTTTCTCCTTTGGATTTCTAGTGGCATCATTAATATTCTTAATTATAATCTTATGTATTGAGCTGCTGTAGTGATATGTGCTTCTCTGTTGTGCTTCTGTAGGGATTTCTCTCAGCGTAGTGCCCATGTATCTGGGAGAAATTGCTCCGAAGAATTTCCGAGGCTTCCTAGGACTTGTGCCCAGCATCTTCATCTGTATTGGAGTATTTATTGCTCAGATTCTGGGACTCCATGAGATCTTGGGCAAGGTGGTTCCCTTCTATTTTATTTTATAACATTAGACTGTCTTTCTCAGTTATGAACATCACAGATTAATTGATATATCCTTAACTTTTTGTTGTTTTAAAACAGATCTGTTACTGCTTTGTTTTCAGTTTTGTTAAGTATTCTTGTCATCATCATTTGGTTGTTCCACATAGGAAGAGCACTGGCCTCTGTTCCTCTCTCTAGTTGTGGTGCCTACATTCATACAACTCTTGTTGTTGCCATGGTTCCCAGAGAGTCCGAGATATCTGTTGATGGAAAAGCGGAACATTCATGCCACTATCACAGGTAAAGACATTTCTTACTTAAAAAAACACCCAAAAATAAAAAAATTATTTACTATCATGCTGTTCCAAATCCGTATTACATTCTTTCTTCTGTGGACCACAAAAGATGTTTGTTTTTTTCAAAAATACCCTGAAAATGATCAGTGAATAGCAAAGTTTTGCTTCACATAGCGCAATTGCATAAGTTCAGAAGACTTACAGTATATACCGCTTATAAAAGTTGCATGGACTATTATAATGCTATGAGGCTTTTTCATGGAAAACAGTGACCACTGCATTCTCTGGTGCGTAAAAAAAATGTTTTGAAACTTAAAATCTTCCATGAAACACGAAAAAACAAAAAATCTAGAAATTCTTCTGAATGTTCACTGCATTAAGGTTGATTGAATTGTGCTGGCGGGATTAGTGGCCAGACCAGCAGACTCTCATAAGCTGTTATTGTGCGTACTGTGATCTCAAAGCTTCAGAAGCTGGCACTACAAAGGTCCATCAGTCATACAGCAGCTACCAGGCAGGAGAACTCACTGACTATAGCAAAGAATGTGAGACAGGATTAGAGGAGAGTAGAAGCAGAAACATTAAGCCATTTCCATACAGAATCTTGACATATCTGTGTGATTTAAATGTAAGAATGACCAGATTTATGAGATAATTAATTAAACATTTTCATATCTTAGCTAACTAGCATCAACATATGATTGTGTTGTATAGGCAGAGCTTTCTCCAAAGTTTTTTTTCTTCTACACTTTATGGTATTTGTCCTTGCCACAGCAGCCTTTGGCTTCTTACTTAAAAAATACAGTTAAAGTTAACTACTGATCAGGTTTCAAGGGGGCAGGGCCAAGACTAGACAGAAGAGCACATGGCACAGAGAAACAATCAAAAAGCCATGTGCATAAAGTACATGGCAAAACACACATGACAGAAGCCATGTGCTCCCACAAACACAAGACAAGACAGAAGAACACATGGCAAACAAACCATCATCTGCCATGCGCTCAAACAGAAAAAAAACAACATGCAAAACAGAGATGCACAGAGCATGGATGTCAGTATTTTGACACTGAAACTGAACCAAGACTAAACCAAAGTGTGTCCAGACACCATGTCCCGAACACCCAATGCGTAAGGGAAAAGAGCACACAGCACAGAGAACAACCCCAAAGCTATACGCTCACACGAGGACAAGACACACAACACATGAATGTCAGGATCCTGTCACCAAACTAAGAATAAGACCAATGAGTGCTCATGAAACTCCCTGACACTATTGTTCTGCTTTAAAACAATGCACATTGTAAAATATAGGTGCATCTCAATAAATTAGAATGTCGTGGAAAAGTTCATTTATTTCAGTAATTCAACTCAAATTGTGAAACTCGTGTATTAAATAAATTCAGTGCACACAGACTGAAGTAGTTTAAGTCTTTGGTTCTTTTCATTTTTATTTTGGCTCACATTTAACAAAAACCCACCAATCACTATCTCACAATTAGCATATGGTGACATGCCAATCATCTAATCCACTCAAAACACCTACAGAGGTTTCCTGAGCCTTCAAAATGGTCTCTCAGTTTGGTTCACTAGGCTACACAATCATGGGGAAGACTGCTGATCTGACAGTTGACACTCTTCACAAGGAGGGTAAGCCACAAACATTCATTGCCAAAGAAGAGTGCTGTATCCAAGCATGTTAACAGAAAGTTGAGTGGAAGGAAAAAGTGTGGAAGAAAAAGATGCACAACCAACCGAGAGAACCGCAGCCTTATGAGGATTGTCAAACAAAATCTATTCAAGAATTTGAGTGAACTTCACAAGGAATGGACTGAGGCTGGGGTCAAGACATCAAGAGCCACCACACACAGACGTGTCAAGGAATTTGGCTACAGTTGTCGTATTCCTCTTGTTAAGCCACGTCCATGAACCACAGACAACGTCAGAGGTGTCTTACCTGGGCTAAGGGGAAGAAGAACTGGACTGTTGCCCAGTGGTCCCATTTTTTTTCAGATGAGAGCAAGTTTTGTATTTCATTTGGAAACCAAGGTCCTAGAGTCTGGAGGAAGGGTGGAGAAGCTCATAGCCCAAGTTGCTTGAAGTCCAGTGTTAAGTTTCCACAGTCTGTGATAATTTGGGGTGCAATGTCATCTGCTGGGGTTGGTCCATTGTGTTTTTTGAAAACACGTCCGGGTACCCGTTTTACCAGAAAATTTTAGAGCACTTCATGCTTCCTTCCTTCTGCTGACCAGCTTTTTGAAGATGCTGATTTCATTCAGCAGGATTTGGCACCTGCCCACACTGCCAAAAGCACCACAAGTTGGTTAAATGACCATGGTGTTGTTGGTGTGCTTGACTGGCCAGCAAAATCACCAGACCTGAACCCCATAGAGAATCTATGGGGTATTTTCAAGAGGAAAATGAGAAACAAGAGACTAAAAATTCAGATGAGCTGAAGGCCACTGTCAAAAAACCTGGGCTTCCATACCACCTCAGCAGTGCCACAAACTGTTCACCTCCATGCCACGCTGAATTGAGGAAGTAATTAAAGCAAAGGAGCCCCTACCAAGTATTGAGTACATGTACCATAAATGAACATACTTTCCAGAAGGCCAAAATTCATAAAAATTTTTTCTTTTATGGTCTTATTAAGTCTTCTAATTTGTGAGAAGTGAATTGTAAGTAAAACTTTTTATATATAGATATAATATATATATATATATTCGTATACACTTTCAAACATAGACAAGCTAATCCAAAGTGTCTTAACAATGCAAAATAAACTTAAAGGAAAGAAAACACAGAAACTAATGACAAAAGACAGACATAACACAACATTAAATTAAAATGTTTTGTTAAATGTGAGCCAAAATCATCACAATTAAAAGAACCAAAGACTTAAACTACTTCAGTCTGTGTGCACTGAATTTATTTAATACATGAGTTTCACAATTTGAGTTGAATTACTGAAATAAATGAACTTTTCCACGACATTCTAATTTATTGAGAGGCACCTGTAACACTATAATAAATTAAATTGACTTTTTTTTTTATTCATGAGATCCTTGAGAAAAGAAGTACATGCTTTTAAAATCTGTTTATGTATTACATAAATGGTATACTTTAAAAGAATACACTTAAGGGTGAATGAATGTAACATTTTCAGACACTAAATGAAAAAGAATTATAGTTAAAAGTTTTTTATATGTAATTTCATAACACATCAAAATAAGTGCACTTAAAAGCATTACAAAAGATTATTAAAACAATTTAAAATGTACTTTAAAGTAAAACTTTTAAGTTTACATTTCTACAAAGGGCACTTTTTAAAAGTGTAGAGATACCAGAGTATTCTGTTGTTCTGATTCTCTTCTGTTTTGACGTGATCTGATAGAATCTAATGTAATTATATAATGACGCTCAGATTCTGATTCCTCTTTGCAGCACTGAAGTGGTACCGTGCCAAGTGTAATATTCAGGCTGAGGTGGAGGAGATGCAGGAAGAGCAGCGCTCTTTGTCCTCAATAGAGACTGTCTCAGTATTGCAGCTCTTCAGGGATCCGTCTGTTCGCTGGCAGATTGTTACAGTCCTTGTGGTCAACGCTGGGATGCAGCTGTCTGGAATCGATGCGGTGTGTGTTTTTTTTAACAGTGAAAACTGGTGATGATGAATATAAAAATGGCTATAACATTATTTGAGATAATAAACTGGTTTCTGTTTCTAGATCTGGTTCTACACCAATGCCATCTTTGAGAATGCGGGCATTCCTGCTCATCAGATTCAGTACACAACCGTGGGCACAGGAGCCATAGAGGTCATCGCTGGACTCATAGGGGTGAGAACACAATGACAAAGGCATACCATAAATATTAGGAAACCAGTTTTAATTGTTTCCTGCAATTACATTTCTTGTGTACATACATTTAGGTTGCTTCTGTGCAGCAGTAAAATCACACAATATGACTGCAGGTCTATGCTGAGTAAAAACACAGAATATAATTGGCTCCTAAGTAACACCGTGAGTAATTCATAATCTCATAATTCTCTGGATGTTGTCCAGTGCTTTACTATTGAGCACGTGGGTAGGAGGCCTCTGATGGTTGGTGGCTTCAGCTTTATGGGCATCTGCTGTGCTGGAATCACTTTCTCCCTACTATTACAGGTAATTATGAATATCAACATTTACTTGATATTGTCTTAATGACTTTAAGAATATTATTGACCCTTGAGTAATAATTAGTTATTAGTATAACTAATTATATCATAAAGGTACTTTTATAAAGTCTATATTCCCATTATTTCCATAGATTTGAGTGAGACTAAAATTGTCCTGTATATACAAGATTTATCTTTTATTTATGTGTGTGTGGTGTGTGTGTGTGTGTTGTTGGTGTGTATATCTATCTATTCATATAGATATCAGTATATTACATTTCATTCAATTGGTTCAGTAAGATATCTATATGCATCAGGCTGCATTTATTAATCAGAACGCAGTAAACTGTGAAATTTTATTACATTAAAACTAACTTTTTCTATTTTTATATAGATATTAAAATTAATTAGTTTTCCTGTGATGGCAAAGCTGAACTTTCTGTTATTTTTAGCTGAATGCATGTTTTTGGAGATGTGTTTTTTGTGTATTTATATATATATATATTATATATATATAGTTCTGTGAAAATTCTATGTGGGTCATGTCTCTTTATGCGCTATGTTAGTGTGGCCTGTGTGGTTGGAATCATCGCTGGATTCTGCATAGGGCCTGGTGAGGATCTCACTGAACATGAATTTATCTGTCATATTTATGTCTTCATGTACATCTGACTCTTAAAAGTTGCCCTTTATATTTGTAATCTTCTAAATAGGTTATATTCATGGAATGACATATTACTCTTCTAAAAATGAAGCCAAGGGTTTTGCTGCCATACATCTTTATTTGAAAACTTAGGGCCACCTGCCTTTGGAAAAGTTTTTTTTTTTTAAATGCTTTGAATATGTACAGTATATGCAACAAATTATGCACCTAACTTATCATATATCTGTGTTGCTTTTTTACATTTAATTAAAAATATATTTGATTAATGTGACTTTATGCTGTTATATGTTTGCTCCTGCACAGCTGGTGTCCCGTTCCTCATGACAGGAGAGCTCTTTAAACAATCCCATCGACCTTCTGCCTATATTGCAGGAGGATTTGTTAACTGGATATCAAACTTCACTGTGGGATTTGTCTTTCCATTTCTTCAGGCAAGCCTGATTTGTCAATCCATGTTGATATTTTAAGTAAATATGCAGATAGTCATATATAAATGTCTATTCAAAATTAAAGAACAAGGGTACATAAAAACTGACAAAACATATACAGTATAAACATGCAGATTTCTGTATATATGTTGTTTTAATAAAGTTTCATATATAAATAGAATATATATTGTTGACCTGTATGGTTGCTACAAGTAATACCCTATAAAATCGTCATGCACTGTAGATATTATTAACATAAGTAAATATACACATTTTACTATGGGGATTTTATGCATGTTATAAACTTACATCTTCATCTATGACAATTATATATCGCCCTTTACATACAGTATATGTTAATATCACTCTTGATATAGGGCCATATATGTCATGTTACATTGCTGTACATGTTTAATTGCAAATTATATTGTCAGCATGCTAATTGTTCATTTTCAAGTTAAATTGGACTTTTAATCCCAGATTTTCATTGTATTTTCAGATGTCAGCTGGTGCATTCTGCTATCTGGTGTTCTGTGGTGTTTGTGTGGGGGTGGCGGCCTACGTTTTCTTCATCATCCCTGAAACAAAGAACAAAACCTTTGTGGAGATCAGTCAGATGTTCGCGTCAAGAAATGCTTGTGAAATTGAAAACCAGCCGCTGGGAGCCACTGACCAACTCAGGCTCAAAAAAATGAATGGGTATGGTGCACTGGTGCCTGGAGATGTGGAAAAAAAGGACAGGACAGAGAAATAGTGGTGAAGAAAGAAGGCAGTATTGTTTGTATGCTGTGTTCTGGTGCTACAAATCACTTCTGTGTACTGCGAGAATGTGATGTTTTCATGAATTATCCTGTGTCATTAGATCACTTACCAAAGCACCATTAAAGTAGCCCATATGACAAGTACTATGGAGCTTTTTATGGTGCATTTGTTTCCAAGTCTTCTGAAGCCATACTATAGTTTAGTCTGTAATGAACAGACTAGAAATGGAGCTTATGCACTGGTTGGAAATCAACAACATCTCATGTTATTGCTTAACTAGTAACCAAACGTCAAATCTGCACATTAGATGCCATATTTTGAGAGTTTCAAAACTCTCCTGTTCATTTTAAGATGTAATTAATTGCATTCTTCTCAAGAAAGCTTGCAGCACATTCAAATTTGAACTGCTTCAACTTTGGTTTGTTCCTCATTCAAAGCTTTCTTATGCCTTCAGAAGGCTAAGAATATAGAGCACAGGTCATATGGACTACAGTACAGTTCAAAAATGTGGGGTTGGTAAGATTTTTTTTAATGTTTTCTGCTCACCAAGGTTGCATTTTTTGACCAAACATACAGTAAAATCATTAATAATGTTAAATATTCTTACAATTTGAAATAACTGTTTTCTATTTTAACATATTGTAAAATGTAATATAATTCCCTGTATATAGCAGCCAGTCTTAAATGTCACATGATCCTTCAGAAATCATTCTAATATGCTGATTTACTGCTCAAAAAACATTTATTATTACTATCATCAGTGGCGATTGATGATTATTTGATGAATAGAACAGCAAATAGAATAGAAAAGAACAGCAGTAATAGATTTTGAAATAGATTTTTTGTAACATAATAATTGTCTTTACTGTTACTTTTGATCAATTTAATGTGTCCTTGCTGAATAAAAACATTAAATTCTTTAAAAAAAAAACCTTGCTGGCTCCAAATATTTGAACAGTAGTGTACGTTTGTAGTATAGAAAATATTTGTGATGATAAGTCTTTTTTTATCATAACCTCAGGTTGCATTACAGGTAAACTGTTCCTGTTCTTCAAATCACTTTAAATAAGAATGCATAGGCTAAATGACAAATAACCAAAGAATCAATTAAGTCATTCTTATGTGGTTTGTAGTCTTAAGAAAAAGAGGATTTATATTCCTCCTACCTGTTTAAATCTGTGTCAGGTATAACATGGCTAAAAGTATTATTATTACCATCATTATTGTTGTAGTTGTTTATGAAGTATGAACTGTCCATTCAGTAGTTTTATTTGTAGCCTTATGATAGCTATAATGTGGCCAAATCATCTTAATGGATTGTATTTTCCTTAAGCCATATTTTTAATACTGTCCTTTCCTTTATTTATGTAAGGGGGTATATGTTCTTGGCTAAGTAGTTTTTTTTTTTTTCAGAGCATAAGGGTATTTTCCTTTATGGGGTACACATAATAATAGCCAATGAACTTTAAATTATTAAATATGTTAACACAATAATTAAAACCAAACTGTGACAAATCAAGTCAAATTTTTGAAAAGTAACGAGTTGTAAATGTGAAATATGTTGTAAGCTATTGATCAACAACACAATTGTTGTTTGAACAAGATGTTTTTTTTCCAAGTATTAATTCAACAACTGTTTGTCATGTCATGTGACTTACTTTATTGATATGTAGTATGTGTATTTGTAAAAGACCACAGTCTGACATGTGCAGGGAAAAAAACAGCAGAGGGCACACCAGGACATAAATATGATCACAATTTTTTAAAACATTTTCTGAATGATATAGGACATGGGTCTTCAATGTGATTATCCCCCATGTGAAGGGCCCCCTTCCTAAAAAATAAAGGCAGCTGTCCTATATATTTTCATATATAAAGATGAATTTATACTGTTTGAGAAAAGGTGTCATGCTGTAAATACAGTACAACATGTCTGTAAAATTAAATAATTAGCTTTGTTTACATTTATTTTGGACTACAGCCAAATGAAATAATATAAAAATATTATCTGGAAAATATTATCTATAATATTCCACCCTAGGAAAAGAAACCTATAGAGCAATGTACCTTTGTAATATGTAGGAATTTTCTGTTTTTTCACTGGTATTAATTTACACATGTCATTGTTAAGGAAATATCTGGGGATTTTTTTTGTTGCTTTTTTCTTCTGTATAGTGTAGAATAGATGTATAAACCTGAAGATAAACATTTTCAGTTTAATTCAAGTGTATTTGTATAGAGCTATTGACGGTTAATATTGTTTCCCAAAATTTTCCATAGACCCCCTGAGAGCATGAGCGGTTTTACAAACCTTAACAGTTGTTACAAATCTTTTAGGCAATATATATATATATATATTATATATATATATAATATATATAATATTATGTGTGTGTGTGGTGGTGTGTTTGTGTGTGTGTTGTGTGGTTGTGTGTGTGTGTGTGACCCTTGGACCACAAACCCCGTCTTGAGTCGCGGGGGGATATTTGTAGCAATAGCCAAAAGTACATTGTATGGGTCAAAATTATTATTATTTTTCTTTTACACCAAAAATCATTAGGATTAAGTAAAGATCATGTTCCATGAAAACATTTTGTAAATTTCCTACCGTAAATAAAACTTTTTTGATTAGTAATATGCATTGCTAAAAACTTCATTTGGACAACTTTACAGATGATTTTCTCAATATTTAGATTTATTTTTTTGCACCCTCAGATTCCATTTTTCAATAGTTGTATCTCTGCCAAATATTGTCCTATCCTATCAAATCATACATCAATGGAAAGCTTAGTTATTCAGCTTTCAGATTATGTATAAATCTCAATTTCGAAAAACGTGCACACAACTGACTCAGTCTTTACAAAACAAAGCTTCATCATCACATCTTCTAGCACCTCAGATGACAGGAATGGTAGAGCTGTCACCTGATCACCTTGTACCATTGACATCACCCTGAGATTGGGGTGGAGTATCCAATCACATGGCCTGCTGGGCTTTGAGTGACAGAGCGGCAGATACAGAGAGTGTTTGATCGATTGACACTCCTCTCAGTTCCACCAGAGACATGCAAGCACGCACTGTCACTGTACAAATTGTGTCAAGTGTCCACTGAGCCTTTATCACCTACATCAATCTATCCGCCCTTCGGCCCTATTAAACGCACGTGCACACACACGAACACCATCTCCCCAAATCCCCCACCCATCCACTGTCAAGAGTACCAGCACATACCAGTCAGGTGCTTTCAACACTCGAAAAACTTGCCATGGAATTCCAGCTCTGCCTTATCTCTGCCTTATAGCATGTTTTTCATACCTGTCTAAGCTTCCTGTGACTCCAGACATTTCATCCACAGGAAACCCTGAAGAGCCAAGTCTTTTCATACAGTTAGGTATTTTTGCTTGGAAGAAAAAAAAACTGATTACTGCACATAGAATGATGTGTTCTGTTATTTAAGGATTATGCTTAAGGATTATTTAAGGATTATTTTATAAGTCACTTATTATGAGTATTATTTATCAGAACAATGATTGATAGTCTATTATAATTAGTACAATTATATAAATTATAGCAAGTAATAAACATAAATAAATTATATATTAGATATATATATTATATATAATATACTAATATATATATATATATATATATCCTATATATATATTCTCTATTAGCCTTAATAAGCTATACATTAGTAAATTTAGAAGACTTCTTCTGCTAAGATCCTGTCATCCTCGAACTTACAATAAAACTATTTTAAAAGTAGACTTCTATCTAAACATGAACTCTCAATAAATTAGAATGTCGTGAAAAAGTTCATTTATTTCAATAATTCAACTCAAATTGTGAAACTTGTATTAAATAAATTCTATGCACATAGACTGAAGTAGTTTAAGTCTTTGTTCTTTTAATTGTGATGATTTTGACTCACATTTAACAAAAATCCACCAATTCACTATCTCAACAAATAGAATACTTCATAAGCCAAAAAAAGAGTGTCGGGCTGCACTGGAGGCCTCCTCCGTCTCCCGAACGCTCGAGCTGGATGACTGGGGGCGCAGGCCGGGCATCGGCTGCCGCCTCCGGTTCCATTCTTCCCAGAAGTGCATGATGAGTCCTAAGTATTGGAAGGCCCCTTTTTCGGCTGAAACCCACTTGGTGCCTCCTCTGTCTCTCACCACCCTCGATGGGGGGGCGCCCCAGGGTAATTGGACACCCCCGTGAGCGCGCTTTTGCCAATGCCAGCTCTGCCCCGCAAAGCGCCCGCCACTGGAGGGTATTCCACGCGTTCCGTCCAGGCCTGTAAGTTCTCATCTTCTCTGACGGCTAAGCTTACAGTGCTGCTGGACATAGCCGCTTTCCCGCCCTCACGCCATGTCCTCCTGCAAGTCCAGCAGGCAAAAGCTTGAAGTATTTTGCATGATGGTTGTGCTGACCAGGTGTGCTGCATGAACTGCGCACGGCGACGGGACCGCTCTGCGCTTAGGGTGAAACGACAGTCACTGCGTGGGCCCTTTGATTGATTTATTCATCATCAAGAAGTTCAGGCCCTTTCTTTTGGAACATGCTTTACAACTCCTTGTTCAAGCTCTTGTTCAGGCTGGACTATTGCAATGCTCTCTCTTGGCAGGTCTTCCAGCAAGTTCTATCAAACCTTTACAATTAATACAGAACACTGCAGCAAGATGAATTTAATGAGCCGAAAAGAATGCACGTCACACCTCTGTTTATATCAATTTGCAATGGCCTGCTCGCATAAAATTCAAGGCATTAATGTTTGCCTACAAAACCACCACTGGCTCTGCACTCCTTTACCTAAATTCATTACTTCAGACATATGTGCCCTCTTGAAGCTTACAGAACGTAAGCAAATGAACGTTGCTTTATTGTGCCATCCCAAAGAAGCACAAAATCACTTTTCACGGACTTTTAAATTAAATGTTTCCTCCTGGTGGAATGACCTGCCCAACTCATCAGATGGTAACCCATCTTCAAGAATTGGCTAAAAACAAATTTCTTCCATCTTAATTTGACCCTCTAACTCTAGCACTCTATTCTAATTATATTCTTTAAAAAAAAAAACGTGCCCCTTTTAGACTTGCATTCTATTCATTTACTAACTGTTTGTTTTCTTTAAAAAAAACTAGCACTAGCTTCTCTAATCTTTTTGTATTCTATCTATTTGCTTTCTTTTTATTTATTATACAATTAAAAAAGCAAAAAAGGCCTCTAACCTGCTTTTTCTATTCTATCTTTTTCTTTTTATTTATATATAATAAAAAAAAACTTGCCCTAAAGGTGTACTGCGTAAAGCTAACTGAGACTTGTTATTGCACTTGCATATCTTTGCTGTCTTGTTGATTTTGATTGCTTCCATTTTTCTCGTTTTGTAAGTTGCTTTGGATAAAACGTCTGCTGAATGACTAAATGTAAATACTTCTTGAGTGAACTGAAGAGCATTGCAGTGCACTTTCAGAATTCCTCTGAATCCCTACACTTTCCCCAGCTACAGGTTAATATACAGTATATGCTATTTGTGCAGCAGCAGTATGTCTTAAATACTCACAGCACCTATTGGCATAGTGACCTTGGCCACAAAGCATCATACGTACACGGGTCTATTTGTGCAAGAGCCAACATATGGGTCAAAATTATTTTTTTTTCTTTTATGCCAAAAATCATTAGGATTATTAAGTAAAGATCATGTTTTCTTCAAGATACTTTGGTCAATATATATATATGATTGTTACGTGTTTAATATTTGTGGGGATGTTTCGTAACATTTAAGTGAGACACAACTGGCACTGGGGCAAACCATGAAAGGAAATGACCAGGAAACAGGCAATCACGTTCAATACAGACCATTTATTGGTGAGAGGTGCAGATTGGCAATCACTAAAAATAAATAACTTATAAATTATGGGAAAAAGGAGAAAACCGAGTGACGCCAAAACAAAGAAATATCATTGTATATGTGTGGTGTGTGTGTGTGTGGTGGTGTGTTTTTGGTACATGCAAGCATTCGTTAGGTGCTTAACACTCTGACAGTGCCAAACTGTCTCAAGATCACCTGTTAGGGGACAGATAGTGGAGATGATAGACGCCGAAAATGGACAGAATGGCCCTCTGGAATGTGCCAATATCATGTTCTAATGTTCTTGAAAGCATTCCAGACTATTGTGACCCGACACAGTACAAACTTGAATTGAAAAGGAGCTTTATTAGTATGTAGCGTCTGCATAGGCTCATGCATGAGCGTTGGACTGTTTATGGCTTAAAAGCCCTTTTGGCCTTTTGACATTTGCATATAAATTACAGTTCTGGTCAGAAACTTTACGTTCGTATAGGGGTGTAAATTGCCAAATGGTTCTTCGCCGTCAAGAAGATTAGAACCAGCCCCCACGAGCATCCTGCAATCTGATTTCAAACACATTCCACAAAGAGCTGTAAATGGCCAAACGAACACACACACACACACACCCCAAACTAACACACACACACACATAAAGACATTTCTTTATTTTAGACTATAATTAATCAATTATAATTGTATCTGGTATATGCATGTGTTGTGTGTACGTTCCCCGATTAGATTAGCCGAATTACCACTCGTTATTTGTATTAGTTAAAGCCATAAACACTGATATTCAGGTTTATGTATGTATCTTTGGTTTAATCTATTCCAAATGATTGTTTCTTGGTATCAATGTTACCTGTTCTTCATTCCTCGGACAATGAGGTACAGTATGTGATTGTGAAACGCATCATATGACTCGTACGATATTTTGGGTTAAAACTACGGATATTCCAGACCGGCCATAAAGCATGCAAATGAGCCATAAACAAGAGACAAAGAAAGATTCTCCCGCTCAAAATCCATGCCTCTCACTGGCCAGTCCACACAGAATAGGAATTCTCAAAAGCAATTAGCCCGAAATAACTTTGCTCAGAAAACTTCTTCTTTCGTTGAGACAACACTTTCCAAGACTCTCAAGACTCTCCTCTTGAGTTTGATTTTCCGGCAGTTTGTTTTCTTCAAGTAACTTTGTCGATTCGTTGTGGACTTTCCTATCTTCAGAAGAACCCGAAGTAAACTTCCAGCTCACTCCCACTACATCTCAAAAGGACCATCGTTATCACCGCCTCAGGACTCTTTTTCGCAATCGAAAACCATGCAAGTACCGCTAAAATTATCCAGATGCGTTTTTAATTTCGTCTCTTTTAGTGATTTATTGGATTCTCTGATGATTTTCAAAGGTTGTGGTTTAGTGATGTGAAATACTGCCATTCTTTTCTTTTTCTCTATCTTTTCCTTACTTTGTTTCTTTCTGTGTATATATGTTTTAGTTAGTTCTATGTTAGATATAGTTTCATTTTATTAAATCCCTTATATTCACAACGGATTGTCTCATTTTGCTGCTCACAGTTCGAAGTCAATGAGTGTGTGAACCCTTGCTACATTTTGCTAATATTACTGCTAGCACTGCATAAATAAGGAAAGCTACTTTCCTTGGCCAGGAAAATAATTTTTCCTTGAATTGATAAATGATTATATTTTCTGCTCGGTGGACGGACAGATCAAATGATTGTAATATTGATTCTGCTACAGTTTATTCGAAGATATAATCTAAATATTTACTATGAATCATAACCAGTTATAATTCATCATAAATATTCCCCTTTTTAGAGCTAATAATAATAATAAAAACATTACATTTTCTATATTTATTATTATCTAGATATATATATATAATATCTCTATATATATAAGTCATATATATATATATAATATTATATATGTTATTTATTTGCACAAAGCCACAAAGCTTTTTCTTGTTTTATATTTAAAAGTTGCTTCAGGAGCTTTAGGAGATTCATGATTTTATACACATTACAGGTGTGGTCTGTTTGATGGAACGAGATGAAGAATTTAAAGGATGGAGTGAAGATGGGGTCAGAGGAACATGGTTCTGTAGGGTTTGTGATCCCCTAACAATCTTGTGGTTGTCCCCCACCCAGATGGGGGTCACAGCGCAAGATGAGGTCACACTTAACCCCCTTGCCACACACACTCATGTACAGTTTCGTCTCTGTGACAGACAGATGATTGGTTCTCCAGGCCGGCTGTGGGAGAGAGTCCTGTTTCCATGAGGCAATAGCTGACTTTTACAGTGACTTTAACAGCTGCAGAGAGACTGATGCTCCATGGGATATCTGACTAGGGATGCCAACAAACTAATGTCATACCATATACAAACCAAAACCACCAGGTAAGATTTATGTAAGATCTCTGTCGTATCTCACCCTACAAACATTTCAGTATCTTTTTAACAAAAGTGGCTTTATAAAAATAACTTTTTCTGCAAAATAAAGATTTCTATTTCTTTATAGATAAAAGCATATGCAAGACTATGAATGAATCATGACATTCCAAGTATTACTAATACTGGATATCAAGGAGAATTTCAAGGTTGGTTTTTAAATGTTTAGTTTCCATGGACACACAAATATGATGAGAGACCCCCTTCCTAAAATATCTTTTGTAAACAAATACATGTTATATATAAACAAGCTGAAAATATAAACGCTGACTTTGCCTTTATATTTTCAGCCCATTTATATGTAAAATGTAATTGTTCTAAATGCAAGTACTTGGAAAATATTTTATGGAAAATATTCACTGTCTTCTGAGTTGACATCTATTTTCTACAAACCATTAAGAGTTGAGTTAAACCTGAAGAGAAACAGTTTTGATTGATTGATTAATTGATTGATTGAACAGTCCCCTGGGAGTCCAATGGGTAATGTCAAATTTAAAATTTTATAATATGTAATATTATTTAGTGTATTAAAAGATAAATAAAAAGCTTGACAGACAACAGGACATTCTGTGGATACACACCACTAATGTAAATTTAAATGTATAATGTGAGTCCACATATACCACATATTCTGATCACATATGTTTTTTCTCTTTGGAAGTCAAATGCTGCTTTTGACACCAGTGTGTTGCCGTAACCTGTTTCTTCAAAGTTTCAAGATGGACTTTGCTGTTAAAATCACATCATTTCAATGGGATCGCTTTAATTATGTACTTAAATAAAGTTATTAGTGATGTTATAATCATAATATTATTAATAATTCTTATTTCTTTATTAAACGGGGAAATATGTGGATTTAGACCCCATTTTGAAAACCCTAAGGGAGCAAACGAAGGATTTGAGGACAGTAAGGTTCATACAGTGAGGGTGAGGTTAAGGTTGAAGAGACAGAGGCTGCAGCAGGCTAAACCTTAGCATGGTAAAATAATTAGGCCTGGCTTTGATGGGGACTAAACAAACATTACCGCTCTCAACACTGCCTTTTTTCCCCTCTCCTCCTCTCCGCGATGAGTTCCCTCTGAAACGCTGGCCAGTGACTGTTCCCTTTCTGCTTGCGCACTTTTTTGCATGCAATACACACACCACACACACACACAGCACACACACCGCCCACACACACACACACATACATAAAGATATATATATATATCTATCTATATATACTAGATATATTATATATTATATATATATATAGATATATATCTATGTTTTTTCTCCCTCTCTGCTCTTTTTGCACTGTAGAGTATCTGGAGATGCAACTTTTCTGGAGAAGCAGGTGAGTCAGAACACATATTTTGCAGCTTCTCTTATCTGTGTTTCAAACTTGGAATCGGCATATGAGATAAATAGTTCACACTGGATTGCCAGCAAAATAAAATCTTGACATTTTAAAACAAATAGGGGAGTTGTAAAGCTTTATCATTTCTGATTTCTGAAATTTGAGCAGTTGAAGTCTCATACAAATGATCTAATGAGGTACCTCAAATCCTCAAGCAAACGTTCAGGCTTTGTGAACATTACATTGTGAATGTATACTCTCTTAGTCTTTAGTTGAATTAGCATTCAGCTATCACAGAGTGTTTCTGGTCCATTGGAACACAAGCCTTCAGAGATCAGTAGAGCTCTGATTCAAATTTCCTATCAATCATCATATGTCTCTTAGCACTAGGAGTATTCTGACAAAAAAAAAAGTCCAAGTATCAAGGTCAAAAGTGAGCCATTTCATCTTTGGCTTTTTTTCGCCTTTTTTTGGGATGAAAGATGATATAGCAGGTAGTGACCGGGTAGCAGTGACCCTCTCCAGAGCAAATTCCGTTGTGGGAGGTAACACCCCCATGTAGCTCCTAGGAAGATTTCAGCCCTCTCTCTCCCCCTCACTTTGAAAGGACGACAGTTTAGAGAGCCCAGGACCTTGTACATTTCAGACTGTATGTATATATATATAGCCTTCCCAGGTTTTAAGCAAATTGGATTTCCACCACCATACCCGAACTAAAGAAAGCTCTTTCTGGAGGGCATTTCAAAGTTCAAAGCTTGGAAACATAAGACTAGAGACAAGAGATTCCGATCGATGATGCACCTGGGACAAAAATGTTTAGGATTTAAAAAATAATTTCTATCTCATCTTTCAGAGGCCCAAAGTTGTTTTAGGTACAGAGAGCGAGAGAGAGAGAGAGTGAAAGGGTTGGAAAGGTAGAGATGGGAGGAGATGAAGAGCAAAAAGTTAAAGGTAGATTGCAAGTGAAATAAGACAGAGAGGGAGAGAAAACGGGGGATGTGAAGAGAGAAATCGAGAGGAGAGAGCTGAAGAAAGAGTGGGAAAGAGGCAGAAAAGGAGAGTCCCTGAGGTCCATTGAATTTCCTCTCTTTCTTCTCGTCCCTTTTTCAAGCCTCTTTCCCTCCCAGGTCTACACAGCTGTTTGGACACCAGGGGCCACTTTTCTGCACCCAGATGAAAAAGAGAAAGACTCAAAGCAAACTTGCAGGTAGGCCTGCAAAAGTAATTGCTCTCTCTAGCCCAGAACAGAAAAACAGAAGAAAGGGGGGAGCACGAGGCACAAAAGTGTGTGTTTGCTTAAGTGTGTGAGTGTGTGAGTGTGCTAGGTGCGTGCACAAGTGAGACCACATGCACGCCCAATTCCAGGAATGATATCTGCTTTTATTGACTTAGTTAAACCATTCTCAATGCTACTTCCTATGTGTTTACAAGACACTAAATCAGATCTCATTCAGAGGAATGAAGCGCCCATGTCAAGGGAAAAATCCTTTGATGGAAAGGAGAGTAAAAGCTGAGGACAGGAGCATCCTCATTCTGAACTATCCACTACCCTGGCCTGGCTAAAAGATGAGATTTAGCTTGTTAACCTTAAGGAATTAGGGGTTAATCACGACCTAACAATAAACATCAGGCATGCTGATCGACTGACTGTACATTATCTAGCTTATCACACAGCTAATCATCAATTAAATAAACACATGGTGAAACAGTATTTCAGTAGGTCTAATATTAAAGGAACAGTTCACCCAAAAAACTTTCTGAAAATGTCCTCACTCTCAGGCCATCCAATTGAATGTGAATGGGTGTTATGCAGTGAATGGGTGCCGTCAGAATGAAAGTCCAAACAGCTGATAAAAACAGAACAATAACCCACACAATTCCAGTCCATTAATTAACATCTTCTGAGGTGACAATCTGCGTGTTTGTAAGAAACAAATCCATAATTAAAGGGGTCAATGTGATGTTGCTAAAAACAAGGGACTGACTTTTTTACTGGAACAAGTGCCTGAAATGAGTAAATGTTCAGGTACTTTTCATTTTTTGGGTGAATTATTCCTTTAATAGCCATCTGAATCTCTGATGGCGTCTGATGAACTTTGTGTACAGCACGGCCATGGATGACAGTGACTACTGGGGTGCACAACTGACCAATCAGTTTTCCATAGACTTGTTCGGTGTCGCATAGCTGTGTGGGCAGAGTCGGCGTGGGGGAAAATAGTCCTTTCCCCCTCATTGAAAAGCATGGTGTTGACCAGACCGGCCTACATAAATAATTTCTGTCTGCCACTCGACAGAGAACATACTCATCAGAAACGAGCCTTATTGGGTCGTACGTCCATACGTACTGTGACTGACAAACACCCAACGCATGGAGGGGTATTTCCCAACATTTTTAGTTACCCTATAATGAGCAAGAGCCAGCTTAGCTACTACAAGCTATCCGATAAAGACGGCTTGTGAAGTAAACATTAGTCGTTTTGTTTTGGCTTAATTTTAACGAAAGTGATAAAGACTTGAGTAAAAGCCTGTCGTACTTTCTTATTGATCACATCACAAAATATCAGGGAGTGAGATTTATTTGATTGTGATGCGAAGGAGGGTTACTGTAAGCCCCATCAGAACTGGTTTGCGGGGTTCAGGGGGACTGACGAATTACAGATCATGCAAGGTAAGTATTTATCCTTTCTGTGCTACCCGCTCAGTGCTACCTCCGGTAGTCCGTCTGTTTATTAGTCAAATACATCTTCAGATCATGTTTTTTGACTTATTAGAGGTACAGAATGCCACACAGCAACTTTTCGGTATTGCACCAAGCAAAAATCAATCGAAATCATCACAGAAAGTAAAGATCAAGCGCCTAACAAGGTCTCCGCTCGTTAATTCGAATGGTTTGTTTTCCCCCACGGCATGAACGGTTATGATGTTTTTGTGGGCGTTCCCAGCAATGCCGAACAAGTCTATGGGGCTGTAATTAACTAATGTAAATGTCTGCATGAAACAGGAATTGATCGTGGTTTAATGTATCAAAATGTAGAGCGGAACTTTTGCGAGTATTGCAAGGATGATTTTAGCACTTCTGGTTCCATCATCCTGAAGTCAGTGGGTTTTTTGCATGGGTTCTTGGTTAAATGCTAGACATACGGTCTTTGGTGAACTCAAGCTCAATATATTTTCAGATTTTATTCTATGACATCAAATACATCAGTAATACCGCACTTTTTTTTAAAGCTTTTAATTGTCTTGAAAAACGTGGTTGCATGCAAGTAGTTAAATGGGACTACAGAGGTTGTCAGGGATATTAAACATTATCACACACAACAGAAAAAACTAATTTACTCACTAGTCCAGGGGTGGCCAAAGTTGGTCCTGGAGAGTTCAGCTCCAACACTAATCAAACACACCTGAACAAGCTAATCAAGGAGGGTTACTAAAGCTACAGGCAGGTGAGTTTTAGGCCCTGTCCACACGAACGCGGTTATTTTTAAAACCGCAGCTTTTTCTATGCGGTTTGGACGTTCGTCCACACGCAAAAGCAGCACCAGTTCACTGAAATCATAAATTTTTGAAAACGCCTGCCAGGGTGAAGATTTTCAAAAACTCCGGTTGCAGTGTTGTCGTGTAGACAGCGAAACCGGAGTTTTTGGCTTATGACGTTGGCACCTGCGCCGTTATCTCCGCCTACTGGGGACTTTTCCAGGCTTCTGATTGGCCAACATGGCTTTATGGTTGAGATTATATCGCCACCTGTTGGTTTGGCATGCTCTTGACAGTGCTTTATAGCATGCGATTGCGTTTTCATGTGGACAGAGATTTTCAAAACTTCCGAAAAAATTGTTTTAAAAATACCCGCTTACGGGTGGATTGTTCCCCGCCCCCCCCCCCCCCCCCCCCCCCCCCCCCCCCCCTCCCCCCGCCCCCCCCCTTAAAGGGTCAAGGGGGCCACGACAATTTTTTTTGTTCCAATTTTTCCTTTCTCTTGGAGTTGTTTACAAGCCTTAGTGCAAAAAAGATCTGTAAAGGTTGCACACACTAAAGTCTCCAAAACCAAAGAGTATCTTTTGTAAAAGTTACGAGTTACCACACCTACCTAAAAATGCTGTTTCCTAAACACGCCCGCCGACATACCTACCTCACGATCTGGGGGGAAAAAAAAGAATTTTTTTTTTTGCATCACTCCCACCCCCCGCACCGAAATGTTCACGCAAAGAAGAAGGCGTAACTTTTATTCTCACTAAAGTATTGCTGCCGCTGCCGCCATGTCCTGAAGACGCTTGTTTCTTCGTTGTGAAAGTTAAACTACTTTGTTTGGCCTTTCAAAATAGGACTATATCTGCTTCGTCATGCCTGGAGCTTATCCGTGCTGGTCACTGAGGAAATACAACAACTTTGCACTGTGGATCGCTGGATCGGCTTTTACCGTGGACGAAGTGGAGTCCAGCCCGGGGCCGTCACATGGGGTTTGTGCTGCAATCCTTCCCGCTCCTTCGTCAAAATCGCCAACCGCGCCATTCAAATCCCCCCGCCTATGCTCACTCCTAGCCCTCCGGTCCCGTTCTCACTCTGGTCCCTGCCTCCTGCTCCTCTAGCACCATGTTGACGCTTGTGTTTCGTTGTTTTTGAAACACCTATTGTGCTGGGCCCCATTGGTGGTGAATACAACATTAGTTTGGCTGAGAACTCTGTTGGCATGGAGTGCTTTTTGTCACAAATTTTTCTGGGTGTTGCCGTTTTCTTCTGGTGTTTCTTTGATCTTTTGTTTTGTTCAGGGGAGCCGACTGCGGATCTGACCGTGTTCCGCGGAGTACCCCTCACGTTCGGATTGTCTTTAGCATGTCTCGTGTGTCCTCTCTCCCCGCTCACAGAACCTATGACTGTGCCATCGACTTCTCTTCCTCCCGGCACTCGCCGCCTCGTGGTCGCCTTTACCCTCTCTCAGCGCCGGAGCGGGTAGCATGGCTAAGTATAGGTCCATGAGTCATTGTCACTGGCCTCATCGTTTCTTCTTCTTCTCCTGGCAGGTGTGGGGTTTTTCTTTGTGGGAAGAGGATGGTGTCCTTCCGCCCCTGCAATCGCTATCGTGGGCTTGTAATGACATCACTGTAAAGAATCGTACCCCTGCCATTGATGTCCCGCCCCCGAATCTTCTGAGGGAGCACTTTCTTAACTAAGTTGGACCTCCGCATGCCTACCCTTGGTTCATATAAGGTAAGGGAATGGCTTTTAACAAGCCTCTACTGGGCACTTTGAAATATCGGTTGATGCCCTTTGGCTTAACTAATTCCCACTGTCTTCCATGCCCTGATTACGATGTGGCTTAGAGACAGGATCCAATCGTTTGTCTTTGTGTACCTTGATGACATTCTGATTTTTTTTTTTCTTCATCATTGCAGGTACACACTCAGCATGTCCGTCAGGTGCTGCAGAGGTTACTTGAGAACCAGCTGTATGTCAAGGCGGAGAAGTGCACATTCCATGCAGACTCTGTTCCGTTCCTGGGACAGATAATCTCGGCAGAGGGGGTTAAGGTAGATCTTGCCAAGGTAAGGGCCGTCTCAGAGTGGCCAGTCCCCGACTCTCGTAGAGCATTGCAGCGGTTTCTGGGATTTGCTAATTTTTATAGGCGTTTCATCCGGAACTACAGTCAGACTGCTGCTCCTTTAACTGCTCTAACCTCCACTTGTGTTCCTTTCAGGTGGACGGAGCAGGCACAGGGAGCTTTTTATGAAATTTAAATCATGTTTCACGTCTGCACCTGTCTTGTCTGTTCCAGACCCTGATCTGCAGTTTATTGTGGAGGTTGACGCTTCTGAGGTCGGGGTTGGGGCGGTCCTCTCTCAGCGATCCCCCCCCTTGATGGGAAGGTGCACCCGTGTGCATTCTTCTCACACCACCTGAGCCCGGCAGAACGGAACTATGATGTCGGGAATCGTGAGCTGCTTGCGGTTAGGCTGGCACTGGGTGAGTGGCGACACTGGCTGGAGGGGGCGGCGGAGCCTTTCTTGGTCTGGACGGATCATAAGAATCTTGAATACATCCGTTCAGCCAAGAGGTTGAACTCTCGGCAGGCTAGGTGGGCCCTCTTCTTTGATCGGTTAAGTTTCACATTCTCGTACAGGCCTGGGTCCAAGAATATCAAGCCCAACGCCCTGTCTCGTCTCTTTGCCAGTCCGGGAAGCGGGGCGCCGCCTGACACCATTTTATCCCGGGGTGTCGGCTGTTTCCTGGGGTATTGAGAGGCGGGTCAGGGAGGCCTTGCGGGGGGTGGAGGTCCCGAGAGGCTGCCCTACTGGTCTGTTGTTTGTTCCAGGTCCGTTGCGTCCTTCAGTCCATGAGTGGAGTCATTCTTCTAGGCTGGTCTGCCATCCAGGTGTGTGGAGGATGTTGGCTTCTGCCTGCAAGTGCTTTTGGTGGCCTTCACTGCCCCATGATGTCAGACAGTTCGTGGCTGCTTGCTCGGTTTGCGCCTAGAACAAGACTTCTAACAAGCCTCCCATTGGTCTGCTGCGGCCTTTGGCCATCCCCACCCGCCCCTGGTCCCATATTGCCCTGTACTTTGTTACTGGCCTACCCTCCTCCAGGGGCAATACCGTGATATTGACGGTTGTGGACCATTTTTCGAAGGCGGCACACTTTATTCCTCTACCCAAATTGCCCTCTGCTAAGGAATCTGCTCTGGTGGTAGTCGATCACGTCTTCAGGATTCATGGTCTTCCAAAGGACGTGGTCTCTGACAGGGGGCCCCAGTTCATTTCCCATTTTTGGAAGGAGTTCTGTCGTCTGATCGGTGCTTCTGCGAGTCTGACGTCAGGATTTCATCCGCAGACCAATGGGCAGTCAACCAGGATTTGGAGCGGATGCTCCGCTGTCTGGCACCACACGATCCCGCCTCCTGGAGCCAGCAGCTCACCTGGGCAGAGTATGCCCTAATACACTTTCCTGTGGCAGCCACTGGTATGGTCCCCTTTTGTTTTTTTTTTTTTTTTTTTTCAAAGTTCTATTTGGTTATCACCTCCTCTGTTTGCTTCACCGGAGCCTGATGCCGCGGTCCCCTCCGTCCCAGGCCTTTGTCCAGAGGTGCGACCACATGGAAAGAGCCAGGAAGGCGCTCATTCGGGCGGGGAGACGTGCCAAGGTGGTAGCCGATCGTCGTCGGACTCCTGCACCCAAGTATGTTTGTGGGCAGAGGGTATGACTTTCCACTGAGGACCTGCCCCTTAAGGTGCCAACACACAAGCTGGCACCCAGGTTCTTAGGGCCATACCACATTACTAAAGTTGTAAGTCCGGCGGCAGTGCGGCTCAGGCTCCCATCTGTCTTTGCTTGTGTCAACCCAGTCTTTCACGTGTCTCGTGTCAAGCCTGTCATTTCTTCCCGTTTGAACCCAGATGTGTCTGCTCCTTCCCCTCTGCCCTCTCCAGCCCCCCGTCTACCCTGGCTGCTGGACTCCCTTCTGTCTGCTTCCTGCCTCCTTCCCCTAGCTGCCCAGCGTTCCCTGCTCCCTCCTGGAGTTCCTCTCCCTCCCGCCATCGCCATTCTCTGGCCCCTGGAATTATTTGGAGAGCTGGACTGTCTCGTTGCTCGTGGACTGTTACTCGCGGCCATTTGCTCTGGAAACCCCCTTTTCCTAGATACCTGCTGTTGAGCTGACTTTCTCTTCCCCGGACCTGGTTGGGATCTCTCCAGATTACCCTCTCGGACAGTGGCTTTGTTCCTGTTTGTTTTTGAATCTCAATAAAATCCTTGTTATCCCTGCAACTGGTTCCTCTTCCTTTACCACCCCTGACATAAACACATTTCATTACACCAAATACACAAAATAATGTTCTTTTTAGCAACGTCATATGACCCCTTTAAGAGTCACCACGTCTACTAAACCGTCTTGTTTTCTAACACGCCCCCACATGTCTACGTCACGATGTGGGAAGATGTGCAATAATGCCGCCCAAATGTTCACGCAAGAAAGAAGGCACAACTTTGATTCTCGCTTTAGTATTGTTATCGCCGCCGCCATGTCTTGGAGACGCTGTGTTTCATTGTGAAAGCGAAACTACTTTGGTTGGCCTTCCAAAAGAAGACGATATCCACTTCGTCATGCCTGGAGCTGATCCATGCTGGTCGCTGAGGAAATGCATCAACTTCGCGCTGTTGATCGCCGGATCGGCTTTCACCATGGAAGAAGCAGAGTCCAGCCCGGGGTCATCACATGTGCTTGCCGCTAGTCCACCGACGCGCCTTTTCGAATCTCTATCTGCCGCCGCAACCGTTCTAGCCCGCCAGCCTCTGCTCACTCAAGCCAGCCTCCGCATACTCTAGGCCACGGCTCACTCTAGGCCTCCAGCCTCCGCTACTCAAGGCCGCCGTGTGTGACGCTGTGTGTTTTTCGTTGTGAAAGCGAAACTACATTGTTTGACCTTCCAAAAGATGACACCCTAAAATCATTGGTTAATTTGTATTTAAAACACTGTTCCAGAACAGTTTAACCCAAATATTCATATGTGTGCAGCGCATTTTAGGGAGGACTGTTTCCTGATCCTGGTAGAGTAACTACAATGCACGCTGTTCTGACTCACAGATTGTAAGTACGTTTTTTATATTTAAAGATTTGCCACTGATGATTCAAACGCAAGTTTTTTTGGGCAGTGTAGAGTAGCGCTTGTTTTTTTGTTTCTCCGATCACAAATGCAGACTGGTTTTATGTTTACGCTCGTGGCCGACAGGGCATCGCAATATGGTAAGGGGCGTAACATTTCTGTCATGTGCTTGAGGTATTTCGGCCAATCACAACGCACTGGATACTGGCCAATCAGAGCACACCCTCGCTTTTCAGACCGATGAGCTTTGTAAAATCGCGTTTCAGAAAGGCGGGGCATAGAAAAGAAACAACAATGTACAGTATGTGGAAAATAATGTGTTTTGTGAACCTTAACCTTTTTGAACACATTTCATTACACCAAATAATAAACACCAAATAATGTTCTTTTTAGCAAAATCATATTACCCCTTAAGAAACCTAAACAGAGCTTATTTTCTGCAATAATACAAAAGCCAATGGAAAAATCCTATTGGGTTTTTGTCGAGGAAACCAGGGTGATGCTAACTTTTCGGTTTTGCTTAGATTTTTCTCTTAGCACCAAACAAAAGTCTGAACACCTTTTTCACTCATTGAACTTCATTGGAAGGTTTTTTTTAAGACAGTTCCCTTAGATTTTTCTTGTGCTAAAATCATTAACACATGTCTGCTATCCAGGCAATTATAGCACAATCGCAGCTGAATCCAGTGTGTTTAGAACAGTCTCTGACAGCATGTGTCATTCAAAAGTGTATACAGTGATTTGTGTTACTGGATGACACCTGTGATCTACTTCCAACTTTGTTTCCACATTCAAGGCACATTCCGTTTTATTTTCCTCCATGGTGTCTACCTTTACACCACTCTCTCTTTCTGTCTCTCTTTCTCTCTCTCTCTGTCTCACATTGGAGTTTATTTTTGTGCCTGGCATCAACTGGAGTGAATAATACTTTACTTAATGGAGTGTGCTCATATTAGCTGCTTTAGACATTTTCTCATTCTCCTCTTCCTCTAAGAATAACCGTAGATCCCCATGCCAGAGTTCTTGTTTCACTCTGTCTCACTTTTATTTTCCTGCTGCTATTTAGAAGGACAGGGACAATGTTTGGAAGAGCATCAATCACTCAATGACCAGACGTCAGATGGCAGACCTGGACCAGAACTGGTTAAGCAAGAGGAGAAATACAACTATGGCATAAAGAAAATCTATGGGGAAAAAAAGTTTGGATTAAAACATGGCTGTGATTTTAAAATGCACCGTTTGGTTTCCTCTAGCTTGACAAAAGCATGAGTCTTGGTTAACCACTGCTGAATTATTTTGGCTGTTTGACCACAAAGAGTTAGGGTGAGGGAGAACAAGAAAGAAAACAAGCTCCTCACCCTGAACGTATTACATTGTTGTAGAGGGTGTTTAAAAGCTATGAAAAAAGACAGGGTCAAATAAAGGAGACACTGTGTTCTGTTATATATACAAATTATGGATTCCAGATTAACATTTAAAAGAAGGCAGTTTTGCTTTTATGTCCAGTAAAAGTGACTATCAATAAAATGAACACACTGTACTGTGTAGACAAGAATATAAGTCATGTGTTAAGGTGAGGTCTCAAAAGCCAAACACAGAGAATGTTAAAACAATTGTGAATACATTAAAGATACTGTGAAAGTACTATCCGGTCCATAATGATGAGTCAAGTCAATGAATACTGTAGTAAATGTAAAATAAATTTGACTGTGGTGCAGTAGTAAGAGATCTTATGAGGTGACTTTTTCACAATATATAATTATTATGTGGAAAAACAATATATAAATGTTTTAATACATTGAAGGAGCAAGGAAGTGGAAGTAGTGTAATGTCATTACACATAGCTGATAGATAATTATAGCTAATTTAGAAAATTTTAGCTATAAAATAGCTGCAAAGAAAAATTTCTACTAATGATGCCTTATGATCGTTATATTGTCAATAACTAATGTAGTAAGCCAATGAGACCGTGTTGTAAAATGTTATTGATCAATTGAATGGAAATCATTTGAGACATTTGTCATTTGAGTTAAATGAAGTTAGTAAATCTGCACCAAAGAGCTGCTCCAAAAGTCTCTCAAATGAGCACTGTCAGTGCTCTTGACCTCAACATATTTTAATGCAGAAACACATAAAAATTCAAGACATAACCTGAACAAATGTTTCCAACACACAAATTCAGTGTTATGTCTGAGATAGGACCTGACTAACTAGTGCACTGAATCATTCCAGGTGGCAAAATCACTCGTGGCCGTCTCCCTCTGGATCTAATCAGTCAGGTACATTCTCACCCTCTAAGCCAGCACACAGACTGATATGAGTAATTTATGGGATTAAACCAATACCGATAATGACATATTCTATGCTGTTTAGCAGCTGGTTTGTTGCTCCTAATGTGTGAAAGTGGTTCTTTTTTGGGTTATGAGTCATGCATGGGAATTATAGTCTCAGTTTGAGATTGGTGGTTGCAGTGATCCATGTTATGGTCATTGAAGCATATTGAAGGCTAGAGTAAAACCTTTATTTGCCAGAATGTGAAGAAAAAAATCCCACTAGCAGATGAAGACATCTCAATATGCAATTGAGATACACCATTGGATTCCAGTCCATTGATCCAGGACCTTTACAGCTTTGTGACAGATCAGCATTGCATTAAGGCATGGTGATTTTATTGCATGCTTTTGGGATCATGATATGAAATTGACATATTACATTATCAAGCACAATATAGGCTACAGGTAACAGAACAGTTTAGATGCTTTGTTTTCTGGTCGAATGTATCAAGTAACCTAACTGTTCGGAGTACTTACAGCACATGGTCTAGCCTTATAGTTAAGAACTCTTCGTGGAGCATATATTCTTACACATGTTTGTGTGAAAAAAAAAAAAAACGAGGGTCACCACAAAGGCACAGTGAGGCAAAATCTTACAGGCAGCCAGGGAATAGCTTAATGTAGCTGCATATATTCTGGAGTGGATATCAGAATATTTTCAATTTTCCCCTTTTCCTTGTGGGAGAATAGTTTTTTTTTTTAAACAAAAATTCCTATTAGAGGCTGGGTTATATATTTCTTTGGTTTGGGCTGGTCGGGAGGTGTACTTAAACCAGTATATTATGAGTATTAAGTCTGTCATGATTTCAGAATGTTATGCAGATAACATTAGCTATTGAAAAAAATTGCATATTTTCAGTGATGAAGATTATTAATTTTGAAGGTGCTGTTAACACTCTTATTCACTCTTTTAGTGAGCAAATGTATGTTAATAGTTGGATATTTCAATGCAAATGGCATGTCTTTTGTAATAAAGTGCCAAAAAATAAAACAAGTATGTTTTATTCCTGGATTTTAACTGAAAACTAATTACAATTTAAGTAACATTAAGATGTGTATTACTTTGGCAATAATTCTGGGGAGAAAGGTTTTTGTTTCATTTAATAATTTGAAAACTAAAATTTTTGATGTGAATTAATCAGTTATAACTACATCAGTTAAGAACAAACTTTAAAATGCATTAATAATAGATCATTTAAATATTTAATTATCATAAAGTATGTCTTCAAATAGTTGTGGGTGCATTATGACATGTTTTTTTTACAAACTGTTTAAAATACATCAACTCTTTTTAGACTATATTCAAATGTAAAGTTTAATCACAAATGTAACAGGTGGGATTAAATGGGTTAAATGTTGTTTAAAAAAAAGGTTAAATTCAGTCAGTTTGTGAGAGCATCTTTAACTGTATAAACTCTTCTAGTTAATTGTTCAGGCTAAACGAAATGCCTTTCTCCCTCAGTGAAGGAGTTTAGATGTTGAGGGGTGGGATGAGGCTACTGTGGAGGTAACGGGAGTCAGACTACACGAGAAGAGTGGGTTTGACATTGGGAGTTTGAAAGTGGAGAGAGACACAGGGCTCCTGCTCTCAGTCTCTCGCCAGGGAAACATCACAGTTTATCAACCTAAATGTGACTTCAGACTGTTCCAGTGACATTTACATCAGTACTGGAGATACCGTGAGGAAACATCACGCAAAGTCTTACTACGGGCGCCCGCACGCTGCCGGATGTTGTCGCTGATTTTCTATGAAGAATGTTTTATTTTTCGCATCTTCGCTGTAATCGGACACACCGATCATGAATTATGTTTGTGAGAACAGTCGCCTGCAAGGTGCTTGAACTCTAAGGAATAAAAGTTACTTGACGGATTCATTTGACATGGACTCAGTGGATGAATAAATCACAGTCGATACCAATATATTTTATCCTGTCACTCAGTTTATTATATCTTCACACAATAATTTACACGCACAGAGGAATTAATGAAGAACTTATTGTTTCGGATAATAATCAGACAGGGCTTGGAAATCTCACAATGAGGCTGAAATCATCGAGGTTATGTTACATGCAAGTACACTTAATATGGGCTTTTGCTGAAGAGTTTATTTTTATATTTTAAAGAATAGTTCCGTAATTAACTTTTTTGTTGTTGTTTGTATTTCAGATTACTTCAATTTATCACCCTGTGTTTTTACACTCAGGTAAGTCTTCTGCATTTTGTTTGCAAACAAGCATCTCAAACTAGGTAAACTGATGGGAACATGTTATGTGTAATAGTGTGTAATATCGGTTTAACCAATTAGAAATGGGTTAAGTGGTGAAATCACCATCAAACATAACAACCACCCCCTCAGGAGACTGTACAATTTGTGTCTAAAAAAAAGTTTACATCTGGCTTATACTTTTACTGATAGTGCTAGTGGATGTTAAATCTGAATCAGCAGGCTGTTTTCTTTAATTATATATAGGCCTTTATCTTCCACAACTTTTTACCTTCATATTAAAAATAGGAATATCATCTCTGACCAGAGAGGGAGGGTTATGACATTACTTTTCAGTGTATTAAAACAGGTGTGACAACTGTGAGAGTGACAAACACACACATCTCATGAGTTATCATATATTTTATGTATTTGCATATTAGTTTCTTTTTGTGTGTGCTGTTTTCAATTAAATGTTTCTTTTACGTTTAATATTTTCAAATAATATTAAAGTTTCCATCCATAATAAAATACACAGTTTCTATTAGTGTTACATCCCACCCAGTTGTGGTTCAGGTTGTAAAAGCAACACTTTTTTTTAATCTGACAGTAATATTTACAGTTTAGGAATAATTCATAGGTTTATAAAATATAATTTAAATGTAAATAAATATATATAGTAATAGTGCAATTAAGTCAAAACGAAACAATCATTGAAAACAAAAATGTTACAACACTACTCAGTCTCCCCATTTGAATATCTTCCAGTCAAGCATCGGCAGGACACACTGAACGCGATACAATTTTTTACTCACTTTAATCTTGTGATGTTATATGTGGGCAGTTAATGTGTTATAACCATGCAAACAACTCATTATTAATAGAGTCATTGGCAAATTGTCAAACATCTTGAAAAGACGTAAACCCCTCGCTTTAAAGGTAATGGCTCTAACATGTGGGCACGGCACATAGCTGACTTACAAAAGAAAATCATTATGAGAACGGGCCCAAAGAGACGGGGTGAAAGATCAGTGTTGGACCCCTATTGACATGCCATCCAGAGTGTGGACGGGGCACTTGCCCTCAGAGTGCCAATCATCTTGTGTCCTCCACTGCAAAAATAATGATTTGAATCTGATGAGAAACACTCTCACCTTTATTGCCCCTAAAAGAGTGTAGATCATATCATTGTTCTTATATACATGTTGTATGCCACACATTAAATAATAATATAGTTCTTCTGTTCATACACCACAAATCTGCATGTTCTTCTGTTACATTTTTATAGATGACGATGCAGTCCGTCTCTGTACCCAATTTTAAGCACCATGTAACGGAGCAGAGTCGTCTCTCGGACAGGATGAGTCGGAGATTAACAAGGACTTATCAGCTCTATAGCCGGACTAGTGGTAAACATGTACAAGTCCTGGGCAATAAGAGGGTCAACGCCAATGGCGAGGATGGAGATATTCATGGCAAGTCACAGTCTTTGCAGGCATACTGTTCTGTAGGCCTGTCACGATAACAACTTTTTGTTGTGTGATATATTGCCCCAGAAATAATTGCGATAAGCAATATTATTGTCATTTTAAAGACACATAATGTAACAGCATAATAATGCAAGAAGGCCTACACACTTCCAAATGGCAACAAACTTTAAATGTTTAAGAATATTTAGATCATAGAAATTAAGTATCAAAATATTAGATACCTTAAAAAACTTGAACAAATAGTAAATAAACATTTTCTAACAAAAAGTGCAAAGTAACAAGTTGAAAAAAAAGAAAAATTCACAAAGAACTTGTATTGAGATTTTTCCATCTACAGATTTTTCCTGACCTTTTTTTTCTCTGTAAATTAAGGGTACACACTATTGCTGAAAAACACAATCACTAATTAGCAGTCAGATGTCTGTATGCACAAAGGCACAGATCCCTAAACAAGGCCATATCTGCAGATGAACCTTTTTTTGTAGAAGCACTTTTTAAATTTGAACTAGCACCTCATGACTACACCACGTTATGTACGACAAGCTGCAAAAGACACTGGCGCAAGTGGAATGTACAAAAACATGGTAACATACATTTTTAAGTAACTATAATGGCCGATATATTGCGTCACCAAAAATGATTGAGGTCATGTTCATATATTGCACGATAAGTCGATATATTGATTATTGCGACAGGCCTACTGTTCTGCATTATTATACTTTGTCAGCTTGAAACAATAGGACAAAACAAGTCAGTTGAAGGTATTACTTCAGAATATCCAGTAAATGTCATTGCCAAAAAGTAACCTGCATAGTTTGAAATGGATTCTATATTGTAGAGTTTGGGAATCTCAAGAGAAACCCGTTTTGGTTCTGGAAAACACATCAGTACTCATCTTACCTCTGCCGTCTTAACATTTCCTGAATAGTTCTCCGTATAATAAAGAGTTGTAGAACAGAAATGTGGCATGCAATTTTCTAACCTTTTCTAACATCATTAGTTTTCACCTTTCATGTCTCTCTTCCAAACAAAGATGTTTATTGCAAATGTTCCTAAATTATGTTATGAGGCAAGATGATGATCTAAAGTTTTAATCACTTAACAAGTTTTTCACTCCAAAATTACATGTGTATTTTTTTCTTTGCTAAATGGACGGTTGCCCTATGATTCATAGTGTGCATTGATGCTGCAAATGAGAAGTCAATCTTGCTTTTATTTGAACTCAGTGTAATTTTAAAGTTATACAGTAAGGCACCTGTTTTAAGTGAGCTGCAGCTCTTCTTCTCCAAACAAAACAGTGGCTAGAATCCCGTCCGCTGGGAACGAATTCCTGTCACCGTAGTATTTCTGCATGTCTAGCCATCTTTCCACTCGTGCAGTCCATCCACATTGCCCACTTTTTTGGAGGGTCATTTTACGAGGAATTTTCATAGCTTTACAACTCAACGTATGAGTCAGTTTATGAAGAGAGGTGAGGTCAGCGTCATCGGTTTATATCCTTCTTTGTTACTCTTAATCTTACTCTTTGTAGTCTTGGCCAAACACACACACACACACACACACACACACACGCACACATTCGCACATCTAGGCTAAGTATTGTCTTTTTTACACTTAACATTTCAACCCAGACTACATTACAACAATGCAAATCAAAACTCCCCAATATACAACCAAGAGCATCATTCATTTGTATGTATCACCTGAAAGTAAAAAAAGTAATAGACTTTTCTATGATTTAACAATTCCAGCAAAACTTGTTGTGGAAACCGACACATTTGGAAGCCGGGTTCGAATCAGAGGAGCAAAAACAGGATACTACATTTGCATGAACAGGAGAGGCAAGCTTATTGGACGGGTGAGTTTAAGTAATTAAACATCTGGTGTGTTTTTCTTTAATTATTCTGCAAAATGATGTTGTTGAAATCATACTAAAATATAGTAAATTCAATTGGTTCGAATTGCACTAATGGTATCATCACAGGTAAACCTATCATGCCCTGAGAACAAAATTGAACCTCATAAATCTCTCAGGCTTGAATTGCAGATTTCCGAGTTTGTCATTTCAGTCTTCCGCCATCTGTCTCTTTTTGTTGCCAGAGGAAGGGCCGTGGCAGGGACTGTATATTCACCGAGATTGTTCTGGAAAATAACTACACGGCTTTGCAGAACGCTAAGTACAAAGGCTGGTACATGGCCTTTACACGCAAGGGTCGACCTAGGAAAGCCATGCAGACCCAGCAGCATCAGCGAGAGGCTCATTTCATGAAACGTCTTCCTCGAGGACACCTGTTAACAGAACAGAAACCTTTCGATTTAATCCCATATCCCCCTAACAAGAGGACTAAGCACCATCAGCGCACAAGCGTGAATTGAGGGCAGAATCTTATCTTAATTTGAGTTTATCTAAGCTATGTGCATCCAGAGTTACTGGACATCACGCCAAACTGATGTTGTGTAAAAATGAAGGAGTCTGCACAGGCTCAGATCTGAGATGAATCCCAGTACGAAGGACAGTTTGTTCTGGGATAATTACTGAACTGTTGACTGAACAGAGGACACTGTAAGCCTTGTAATAATGAGCAACACATCTCTGGGAATGAAGCAAGACAACAGAACACACGACACACATACACTGTTAGAAAAATGTGCAAAAATTGTATCTTTAGGGGTACAGCAGCTTGTCACTGGGGCAGAGCCCTCAAGTCAAGACACTACAGGCAAAACCATTGTTTTTTCCATAACATGTTTTATTACAGTTTTTATTTTCAGTTTCATAAAGTTCATCCATTTGCATCTGCAGATACCAATTACAATGCATATATTTAAAGCTGGTTTTCTCAAAATGAGTTTTTCTCCACCTCAGCAGAAATGACATATACCAAACTTTACTGTTTTATTCATGTCTATATTCTGAAGGTTTTTTATAGAGGGGTTGTTTCATACATCATTCTTCTGATTTATATGCAAAATATATGTTTAATATGTATAAAAAGTTGGTTATTTATTTTATTTAATTTTTTGTCTGTTGAAAGTATTTTCTAATTTATGGAGTGATTAAAAAAAAAAGATATCCAAAGTTCTCTCTGAAAAAAAACTTAAATATGTCAAATGAAATGGAATTTAAAACCTGGATTTATCCAGTGTTCAGACTTCTGTTCTAGAAATGTATGCAATTAGTGCATAATTAATTGGCTTGTGACGCATTTGCGTATTTAACAATAACATTTAAAGAAACTTGTAATGCAAAACAATTGCCAGTCCCACTTTATATTAAGTGGCTTTAACTACTATGTACTTCCAAAAAAATAAGTAATGTACTTATTGTGTTCATATTGTATTGCAAAACTGCTATTGAGGTGGGAAACAGATAAGGTTAGGGACAGGTTTGTTGGTATGGGTAGGTTTAAGGGTGGGTGTAAGGTGTAAGGGATGGATAAACAGTGTAATTATAAATGTAATTACAGAAATTAATTACAGATGTAATTACATACAGTAAGTATGTACACAATAAGTGCATTGTACCAAATTATTAATTTAAATGTAAGTACATAGTAGTTAAGGCCACTTAATATAAAGTGGGACCCAATTGCCTTGATGTACTGTGATTAATCAACTGGAGAAAGTATGGTGATATTGAATTTATATTTGATATATATTACCTGTACCTTATGTACCCCTAAAAGGTTCATAGTAGTAGCCAAAGGGTACATATTGCTACTCTAAGGCACTAATATGGACCTTTAACAGTGGTTTATACAAGCTGTTGTACAATTTTTGCACATTTTATTCTGACAGTGAACATGGCAGCTACCTACTGAAGATCCCAAACATATGCAGATGCAGAAACATATGCAGATCCATGATGTTTAGTGATATTATCAAAAAGCATCTTTATTGTTTGTACATGACTATATATTTTTATTGGAAGATTGTAAAATACATAAAAAAATGGAAATATTTATTTTAGAGTGTGTATTAAATTCATGTAAAAGTATTGATATAACAAGGTCTTGGGATGTGTGATTCATTGACTCCCTAACGCCTTTTGTGGGAACTTGAAATTCGGCCGTGATTGATTCGACTCCTTTGAGATGCGCTTCTACGCTGAATTTGCTTTGAAGGAGTCAGTGATCATTAGCTGACAGGTCGAATTCTCACTCTCTCATAGATCATGCTGTATGCGTGTGGGCGCATCAAGAACACGAGCACGGCAAGGGTGGGTTAAAGTCGAAGGCCTCCAGGAACAAGTCGGCCAAATTGGGAGCCAGTTTCTTTCAGAGTCAGGTTTATTCAGTTGACAACAACAGCAGCCTGAGAGAAACCTCAAGGGCATGATCGGGGCTATTCAAGAGTTATACTTCCAGGACCGTATAGCTGTTGTTATGTTTTTGGCCCAGCAGTCGAACTCTCAGAAAAAGAGGCCTTAGCCTCAGATAACTGTGAAGCAATATCTGTGACAGGCCGGTCTCGATTGAATGTGCTCAGCAAGTGAGACTGGGCCTTTTGAATAGCTCGGGCCTTTCACTTTAGAAGAGATGAGGTCAACCCACCATTGCTGTCCCAAACAAAGGTTACCACCGTGTAGTTGCATTTCTGCGACCCGCGCACCGTAACCCTCTGATCAAATGCTCCCTTTGTAGGCGCCGTAGAAAAGAAACATGTTATACAATGGTGGACCTGAATAATAACACAAGGAGGGGTCAGCTATCAAAAAAGGAATCCCAGTCACACAGAGGGGGTGAGGGCCGGCGAAAGAAAGAAACCAAGAGCGACTCGGTGGAAGAGAAAATGTTCGGGGGGTGTTATGGGTTGAGATGTGGGCGAGAGGGGCTGAAAGAGGGCAAATGGCTGCGAAGAGGCAAAGAGGGGCACAGACGAATGAAAAGGGCCAAAAAAGAGTGTCTCTCTGTTGAGGCAGTTGAGCATGACCATTGAGGCCTCAGGATGGGGAGGGAGAAAGGGAAGAAGAGACACTGAACAAAAATCACAGCCCTGAGCTCTTCCCCTGTCGCCTTTTTCCCAGGACTTCTGATTTGTCAGTTGGCCTTTGAACTGCTTCCACGTGTAAGGCCATGTTTCGGGAGAAAAGCATCTAGAAAAGCATTTGATTGACCCACTAAAACTCTCTTTAAATTGCTGCTTTGTTCTGTTCGTGTCAAAAGACCGCCTGGCTAACACTACGCCTGCATCATTCAATAAATTACACTTTGTCTTTGTATTTTAAAAGGGTTTTTGTGTCTGCATATTGATCACAAATTTAAAAAGGATCAAATTAACAATATCAATGTTTAAAAAAAAATTATATACAGTGGGGAAAAAAAGTATATAGTCAGCCACCAATTGTGCAAGTTCTCCCACTTAAAAAGATGAGAGAGGCCTGTAATTTTCATCATAGGTATACCTCAACTATGAGAGACAAAATGAGGAAAAAAATCCAGAAAATCACATTGTAGGATTTTTAAATAATTTATTTGCAAATTATGGTGGAAAATAAGTATTTGGTCAATAACAAAATTTCATCTCAATACTTTGTTATATACCCTTTGTTGGCAATGACAGAGGTCAAACGTTTTCTGTAAGTCTTCACAAGGTTTTCACACACTTGTTGCTGGTATTTTGGCCCATTCCTCCATGCAGATCTCCTCTAGAGCAGTAATGTTTTGGGGCTGTCGCTGGGCAACACGGATTTTCAACTCCCTCCAAAGATTTTCTATGGGGTTGAGATCTGGAGACTGGCTAGGCCACTCCAGGACTTGAAATGCTTCTTACGAAGCCACTACTCTGTTGCCCGGGCGGTGTGTATGGGATCATTGTCATGCTGAAAGACCAAGCCACATTTCATCTTCAATGCCCTTGCTGATGGAGGAGGTTTTCACTCAAAATCTCATGATACATGGCCCCATTCATTCTTTGGTTTACACGGATCAGTCTTCCTGGTCCCTTTGCAGAGAAACAGCCCCAAATCATGATGTTTCCACCCCCATGCTTCACAGTAGGTATGGTGTTCTTTGGATGCAACTCAGCATTCTTTCTCCTCCAAACACGACAAGTTGAGTTTTTACCAAAAAGTTCTAGTTTGGTTTCATCTGACCATGTGACATTCTCCCAATCCTCTTCTGGAACATCCAAATTCTCTCTAGCAAACTTCAGATGGGCCTGGACATGTACTGGCTTAAGCAGGGGGGACACGTCTGGCACTGCAGAATTTGAGTCCCTGACGGCGCAGTGTGTTACTGATGGTAGCATTTGTTACTTTAGTCCCAGCTCTCTGCAGGCCATTCACTAGGTCCCCCCGTGTGGTTCTGGATTTTTGCTCACAGTTCTTGTGATCATTGTGACCCCACGGGGTGAGATCTTGCGTGGAGCCCCAGATCGAGGGAGATTATCAGTGGTCTTGTATGTCTTCCATTTTCTAATAATTGCTCCACAGTTGATTTCTTCACACCAAGCAGCTTACCTATTGCAGATTCAGTCTTCACAGCCTGGTGCAGGTCTACAATTTTGTTTCTGGTGTCCTTCGACAGCTCTTTGGTCTTGCCCATGGTGGAGTTTGGAGTGTGACTGTTGAGGTTGTGGACAGGTGTCTTTTATACTGATAACGAGTTCAAACATATGCCATTAATACAGGTAACGAGTGGGGGACAGAGGAGCCTCTTAAAGAAGAAGTTACATGTCTGTGAGAGCCAGAAATCTTGCTTTTTGTAGGTGACCAAATACTTATTTTAAAGAGGAATTTACCAATTAATTCTTTAAAAATCCTACAAATGTGATTTTCTGGATTTTTTTTTTCATTTTGTCTCTCATAGTTGAGGTAATCCTATGATGAAAATTACAGGCCTCTCTAATCTTTTTAAGTGGGAGAACTTGCACAATTGGTGGCTGACTAAATACTTTTTTGCCCCACGGTATATGTCAGGATGGGCAAACTTGGCACTTCCGGGCCACTTTCCTGCAGAGATTTGATCCAACCCTGATAAACTCACCTGCCTGTAGCCTTCTAGTAGTTTTGAAGACAATGATTAGCTGGTTCAGATGCGTTTGATTAGGGTTGGAGCTAAACTCTAAAGGAAAGTGACCTGGAAGGGCCAAGTTTGCCAACCCCTGATCTAATATATATTAGATATACATACTATATTATATTATATATAATATATTATCTATATTATAGATAATAGTTTATATTAAGTGTGTTTTTTTTTTTTGTGTGTGTGTGTATGTGTGTGTGTGGTGTGTGTGTGTGTATAAAGATCATTATCACTTATTTATTAATTCCCAACAGAAATTACACACACACACACACATACACACATATATACTGTATATATATACTGACTGAAGGGACACTTTCAGAAACTAAAAAAAAAAGACGCAATCTGATTAGCAGATTTAAACAACTTCTGGTGTCATGAACAGATGGGTCCATCCATTCTCACACGTTTTGTGCATCACGATAATTTCACAAATGACCACAACATTTGATGAACTTAAAGCTAAAATTCAAAAAGCAGAAGTAGCTAAAATTAGGCTATAAAGAACCTACAGAACAGCTTCAGTGCCACCATCACTTAACGTCTGACAAATCTTTTTCATCTTCATTTAAAATCTACAAGTTGGAAAGTTTGAGTGAGTAGATGAGTTTACTTGTTTGGCGTGATGCTGTTTATTGTCCCAGACAACCTCTGTAATTCCATTTAGACAGTTGTTTTCAAGAAACATAAAAGACAAAAAAATCTTGATTGGGTTATTATGTTATTTTATTGGTAGAATGAAAGGTGAACATATTTGAGATTGTGTAAAAATAAACCTTAATTTAATCATCTAACCAAAAAAAACCCCATTGAAAAAAACCTACTGTCTTTAGGACGATGGAACCGGAAGTTCAAAAATGTTAACTTGTTTCCAGGTTATAGGACTCATTCCTGCAGCACTGTATTAGCAGTCAATTCAACCTGTGATGATCACTCTTCCTGTCTAACTAGGCCTTTCTTTACCAGAACATATGAACCAGACATCCAGTCAAAATACTAGAGACAATGTAAAAACAAAACAAAGCAAATGGCGACCACCCACTAAAATATAGTATATATATATATTATATATAATATAATATATATATAATATATATATATACACACAGGTGCATTCTCAATAAATTAGAATGTTGTGGAAAAAATCATTTATTTCAGTAATTCAACTCAAAAACTGAAACTCGTGTATTAAATAAATTCAAAGCACACAGACTGAAGTGTTTTTAGTCTTTGGTTCTTTTAATTGTGATTATTTTGGCTCACATTTAACAAAACCCCCACAAATTAAACAAATTCAACAAATTAGAATATTTCATAAGATCAATAAAAAAAACATTTTAGTGAATTGTTGGCCTTCTAGAAAGTATGTTAATTTACTGTACATGTACTCAATACCTGGTAGGGGCTCTTTTTGCTTTAATTACTGCCTCAATTCAGCGTGGCATGAGGTGATCAGTTTGTGGCACTGCTGAGGTGGCATGGGAAGCCCAGGTTTCTTGACAGTGGCCTTCAGCTCATCTGCATTTTTTGGTCTCTTGTTGCTCAGTTTCCTCTTGACAATACCCCATAGATTCTCTATGGGGTTCAGAACTGGTGAGTTTGCTGGCCAGTCAAGCAAACCAACACCACGGTCATTTAACCAACTTCTGGTGCTTTTGTCAGTGTGGGCAGGTGCCAAATCCTACTGAAAAATGAAATCAGCATCTCCATAAACCTTGACAGCAGAAGGAAGCATGAAGTGCTCCAAAATATATTGGTAAACGGGTGCAGTGACATTGGTTTTAAAAAAACACAATGGACAAACACCAGCAGATGACATTGCACAACAAATCATCACAGACTGTGGAAACTTAACACGGGTCTTCAAGCAACTTGGGCTATGAGCTTCTCCACCTTTTCTCCAGACTCTGGGACCTGGTTTCCAAATGAAATACAAAACTTAATCTCATCTAAAAAAAAGAGGACTTTGGACCACTGGGCAAAAAGTCCAGTTCTTCTTCTCCTTAGCCCAAATAAGACGCCTCTGACGTTGTCTGTGATTCAGGAGTGGCTTAACAAGAGGAATACGACAACTGTAGCCAATTCCTTGACACGTCTGTGTGTGGTAACTCTTGATGCGTTGACCCCAGCCTCAGTCCATTCCTTGTGAAATTCACTCAAATTCTTGAATCGATTTTGTTGACAATCGTCATAAGGCTGTGGTTCTCTCGGTTGATTGTGCATATTTTTCTTCCACACTTTCTCCTTCCACTCAACATTCTGTTAACATGCTTGGATACAACACCCTGTGAACAGCCAGCTTCTTTGGCAAAAGAATGTTTGTGGCTTACCCTCCTCGTGAAAGGTGTCAATGATTGTCTTCTGGACAAACTGTCAGATCAGCAGTCCTCGCCATGATTGTGTAGCCTAGTGAACCAAACTAAGAGACCATTTGAAGGCTCAGGAAACCTTTGCAGGTGTTTGAGTTGATTAGCTGATTGGCATGTCACCATCTTCTAATTTGTTGAATAGTGAATTGGTGGGTTTTTGTTAAATATGAGCCAAAATCATCACAATTAAAAAGAACCAAAGACTTAAACTACTTCAGTCGTGTGCATAGAATTTATTTAATGTTTTTTTTTTTTACACGAGTTTCCAATTTGAGTTGAATTACTGAAATAAATGAACTTTTTTACAACATTCTAATTTATTGAGATGCAACTGTAATCTTATATATATATATAATATAATACAGTGGGTACGGAAGTATTCAGAACCCATTAAATTTTTCACTCTTTGTTATATGGCAGCCATTTGCTAAAATCATTTAAGAAATTTTTTTTTCCTCATTAATGTACACACAGCACCCATATTGACAGAAAAACACAGAATTTTTGATATTTTTGCAGATTTATTAAAAAAAGAAAAAATGAAATATCACATGGTACTAAGTATTCAGACCCTTTGCTCAGTATTTAGTAGAAGCACCCTTTTGATCTAATACACCCATGAGTCTTTTTGGGAAAGATGCAAAAAGTTTTTCACACCTGGATTTGGGGATCCTATGCCATTCCTCCTTGCAGATCATCTCCAGTTCTGTCAGGTTAGATGGTAAAAGTTGGTGGACAGCCATTTTAAGGTCTCTCCAGAGATGCTCAATTGGGTTTAAGTCAGGGCTCTGGCTGGGCCATTCAAGAACAGTCACAGAGTTGTTGTGAAGCCACTCCTTCGTTAATTTAGCTGTGTGCTTAGGGTCATTGTCTTGTTGGAAGGTAAACCTTCGGCCCAGTATGAGGTCCTGAGCACTCTGGAGAAGGTTTTCGTCCAGGATATCCCTATACTTGACCGCATTCATCTTTCCCTCGATTGCAACCAGTCGTCCTGTCCCTGCAGCTGAAAATCTCCCCCACAGCATGATGCTGCCACCACATGCTTCACTGTTGGGACTGTATTGACAGGTGATGAGCAGCAGTGCTTGGTTTTCTCCACACATACCGCTTAGAATTAGGCCAAAAAGTTCTATCTTGGTCTCATCACCAGAGAATCTTATTTCTCACATCTTGGAGTCCTTCAGGTGTTTTTTAGCAAACTCCATGCGGGCTTTCATGTGTCTTGCACTGAGGAGAGGCTTCCGTCGGGCCACTCTGCCATAAAGCCCCAACTGGTGGAGGGCTGCAGTGATGGTAAACTATCTACAACTTTCTCCCATCTCCCGACAGCATCTCTGGAGCTCAGCCACAGTGATATTTGGGTTCTTCTTTACCTCTCTCACCAAGGCTCTTCTCCCCGATAGCTCAGTTTGGCCGGACGGCCCGCTCTAGGAAGGGTTCTGGTCATCCCAAACGTCTTCCATTTAAGGATTATGGAGGCCACTGTGCTCTTAGGAACCTTAAGTGCAGAATACATTTTTTGTAACCTTGGCCAGATCTCTGCCTTGCCACAATTCTCTCTCTGAGCTCTTCAGGCAGTTCCTTATACCTCATGATTCTCATTTGCTCTGACAATGCACTGTGAGCTGTAAGGTCTTATATAGACAGGTGTGTGGCTTTCCTAATCAAGTCCAATCAGTATAATCAAACACAGCTGGACTCAAATGAAGGTGTAGAACCATCTCAAGGATGATCAGAAGAAATGGACAGCACCTGAGTTAAATATATGAGTGTCACAGCAAAGGGTCTGAATACTTAGGACCATGTGATATTTCAGTTTTTCTTTTTTAATAAATCTGCAAAAATGTCAACAATTCTGTGTTATTCTGTCAATATGGGGTGCTGTGTGTACATTAATGAGGAAAAAAAATAACTTAAATGATTTTAGCAAATGGCTGCAATATAACAAAGAGTGAAAAATTTAAGGGGGTCTGAATACTTTCCGTACCCACTGTATATATATCAGATGTATCAGATATATCAGAAATTAACAGCTGGCTCCAAAATGCTACTGGTATTAGCAACAGTGTAATGTAATGTTTCAAAAACATAGCAACAGAATGTAAACAATATGCATGTTAACATGATTTTAGTGAAAAGTAGTGTGCATAAAGCTATACTCAGTTTTGTATTTTTTAAAATGACAATGTGATGCCTAAACGACGAAAAAAAGTGACTGCTGGCTGGTGAATTCCAGGGCAGAAAACATCCTCCTTGAAGGCCGTTATACACAATAGTGAGAATGACTTGTGGTTTAGTGCCTGTGTTATTCATACAATCTTTTGATTTGGCACAAAAGCTGTGGAGTGAAAAACTAAAAGCAAAGAATCATCAGTCAGAAACAGTTTATTCACATTGTATTGTTGTCTTTGCCTTAAACCAACAAAGAGTTTGTGTTTGTAGTACTCTATTTACATTAGAAACACAAACAACAGCACTGAGGTCCATGCCAAACATGGTGCATAAACATGAGGTGAATACAGATCAAATCAAGGAACCTAGATGAAGGAAATGTTTCATTTTCCCATGATGAACTACAAGAAAACTGATGAGTCAAGATGGCAGTAATGACAGCATATTATGTCACAAGTTCAGTGACCTTCATGTAATAGAAATTTGATGATGAATCTCTAATAATAATTCAACTGTACAACTGTTATAGGTTATAAAAGTTGTCCATTTATGAATCTGCTTCAATTAAACATCTCTTTAGCTGTACATTTGCTGAATGAGTACTGTGTTGCATGCTACTGATGATTGTACTGCATCATTTTATTTATGCATGCTTCTTTTTTCGTTTTTAATGTTTTTGTTTTAAAGATTACTTGTTATTTTTCACATTTTATTATTTTTTATTTCTTACGCATCTGCTATAATTATTTAATGATTAAAGCAGTACTATGTAACTTTTTCTGTGTTCAAAATTTGCAAAATGTATATGAGCGAGTACATCATGAATTCATCTTCCAAACCATGTTTTTGTCTTATTCCGAATCACTACGGTACACTTATAATAAGTACTTCTATTTGGACTATTGTAGCCTGGTCGGGTCGTCACCGCTGCGGAGTAACACATACCTGCGTGAATCGCCAGAGACATAAACTTAGAGAAGTAGCTCCGATTGGGATGTTCTTCCGCGGGATGTGTGCAGCTCTGTTTATTAACCGCTAGAGCGCCAAAAGTTACATAGTGCTGCTTTAGATATTTTAGCTATAGTGTGGAAATAGCTGGAATAAAGCAAACTTCTTACGATAATGTTAATATCTAATAATTTATTTTTGCCAGTGAAATTTATTTAGACTCAAAGAATACTCTATTGCACAGCTGGAACATCAATTAGCATAAGATTTGAAATTTACTTTGAAAAAAAAGAACACACATTGAAAGTGAGTTGCTTGGACACACAAGGCAGACAGGAACATGGAACATATGTCATAGAAACATGCCAACATGAGACTAAGCATAAATGAACGAAGAATAACAGCCAGATAAATACAATGATGCAAAGGCTCCGGATTCACAGCAGTTCACTGAGTTCACTGAGTTTTACAGTCAATATCTCCTTCGCTTGTCCCCTTCAGTTTCTTCAGTTCCCCAAGCAGCTCCTGTTCCAGTGTTAAAACCTCCTTGGGCTTCTTGTACTACAACAAATGTGAGAGAAACTCCATATAAAATCCATTGCTGGATGAAATAGCTGAGTACTGGAGCAGACGACAGAGGTGAGAGCAGTTCAGTCCAACCTAACTCTACTTAGGTGAACCAATAAAAAGTGACGGCATAGTTGCCCTTTTGATGATCTGAGACCAGATTTGTGTGCTCTCTTAGTGAGGATTAGGGCTTTGGAAACCTGGTCCCAGATCCACGCAAAAGGGAAAGTTCCTCTACATCGTGCGGAAAAAACTGTGACTACATAGCTTACACTACAGAAAAAGCTTCGAGAAAGTGAATAAGTGAGACTAGGGGTGAGAGTTCACTCACGCTGATGATTAAAGTGTTGTTGGTGTGGGTAAAACTCAAGGCTGCGCTCTCCAAAGGCAGCTGGCAACGGTCGAGATCTGGAATACTGAACTTCTTATAGTACCTAGGAAATGAGGAGATGAAGAATGAGAGAACGTTCCTCATGGCCGGCCATCCATCTTCCATCTAGATGAACAGCGCCACCTATAGGGTTACTGTAGGTCTATTGGAACTAAATTTCTTCAACACTTTTCACTAGGCATGACTGAAAACAAAGATTATTTATGAGCAGAAGTTGCCGTTTTAGACTAATTTGATATGTTTATTGTATTTGTCCAATTTTGAGATCAATGCATTAACACTTTGTGACGTGAAAAGCTGTGTGTTTGTAAGAAACAAATCCATCATTAAGACGCTTTAACTTTAAACCATCACTATAAACGCCAAAAATCCATAAAAGAGTCTATAATCCACAATAACACTTCCTCCAGTGAAAAAGTCCATCCCCTGTTGTTGTCCTCTCACATCCACCCACATTTTTGTTTAGAACTGTTTTAGACTACTTTGGCTTGTAAACAGTGACAACAAGACGACTTTTTAACTGGAGGAAGTGTTACTACGGATTATGGACTCGTATTTTAGCTAGAAGCAATGATTTGAAGTTAAAAACGTCTTAATGATGGCTTTGTTTCTTATAAACATGCAGCTTTTCGCTCCACAAGATGTTAACCGATGTAAGTCGAGTGTATTACTTGAGGATTATTGTGATGTTTTAGTCAGCTGTTTGGACCCTCATTCTGACGGCACCCATTCACTGCAGAGGATCCATTGGTGAGCAAGTGATGTAATGCTACATGTCTCCAAATCTGTTTCCATGAAGAAACAAACTCATCTACATCTTGGACGGCAGGAGGGTGAGTACATTTTCAGCAGATTTAAATTTTTGGGTGAACTATTCCTTTAACAACTTAAACTGCCCGCTTTTAAAAAAAAAAAAGTGATGCTTTGTTCAACCACCCATCCTGACAACATACAATATAATCAAATAAACACTAAATTAGTCTAAAACAGTTAAGGCATAAACCACAATCAACATACTAAATAACTGACTTTTTGTTTGAGGTTCGGATGACACAACATCTTTCCGTGGGCTCTGCTGACACACTGTAGACTTCTATAGGGTAAGAAATATTACGGACCCTCCATTGGAAACTGGTCTTTGTGTCCTTACGCATGAACAATGGCTGTGTGCATAAAAACAGACATCATTATAAACAGATTAACATCATCATCTCTTCAGTAGGAAAGTGAAATAGTAACCTTACATTTGAACTGCTCTCTTTTATTAAATCAGAGGTAAGGCCGTTTGGGTTTGTTTCACCAACTTCCCATGTCCACTCTCCATGGCCTCCTAAAGTGGTTTTATGTCGCCACTTTCGCACTAAAGAAAGATGAAATCATTACAAAATACAAAACTGAATTCGCATGCGATTCAATCCGATTAAACCAGAGAAGAAAAATGACTCACAGACAAGTTCATCTGTTTTCAGGTCATACTCCTCAGCCATCTCATTGCCATCCTCAAACAGATAATGAACTTTCCTTTTCCCTAATGAGAGAGGCATATGAAGGCAGAGCTCAATTTATACATTAGCTTACATCGAACAATATTCAAGCTTTAAACTAAAGGAAACAATTCTTTCTTAACTAGTATTTTTATGATGTTGTGCATAGGTCCCGTTGCTATTAGCGTGTAGCAAATAGTTATACGGCTAATACATCTTATTAGCAAGACTTTTAACACGACTGCCAGCATAAACACACATACAAATTAACTAAACCAAAAATAATAGAGAAGATATATGCGCACCATCAGATATTAATGCCGTTTTCTTGGCTTTCTTAAGAGTCTCTGCCCAGTGTTGAACAGCCATGCTTCATGCGGGTTCATTTGCTCAAACAACAAGCCCACGCCTGAGGTTGCCAAGCCAACTGCTATTTCTTTTTAAGATATTTCGTATTTTTAACGATTTACCAAGTTTACATACAAAAATATGTGATTATAACAATTAAACGTATTGAAATTAAGTACAAAGAGTCATGTATCATTTTAAATATTTCATGTTTAAAATAAACTCAGCTCTACTTCTGACTATGACCCGGAAGGTGATCCGTTTAAACCACTCCTGTGTTGTTGTTCTTAGAAAGAAGCGCTGGGAGAGGTACTTCTGTGGTGTTTTTAAGTTATCCAAGTTGCTATTACAATACGACTATGTGTTTAAAGAGATAGAATGTTGAATATGCGTTGTAATGTAACGATCCTTTTATTCGCTTCATTACCGGGCGCTGGTTGCAAATATAAGGACTTCATTCTTACGAAGCCTTCTCCTGCTCTGTGAACCCTACTGATCACAGTCATTTTGTTTTTAAAGTTCCTCTCCTTTCCCTTTCCCTTTCCCTTGCCCGAATGGAGGGTCATGGCATCCTGAAAGCCTTCCCTAAAGTAAAGAGACACCGTCCTAATGATCAGAAGGACGCCTGCTGAACCAATAACAGGTTCATAATTCTCCCTCTAAAATACACTCTATTAAAACAACAAGGGCAGTTTGAGAGAATAAAGCACCATATTTTACAACATGCAGTAGTATTTTCAATTAGATCCTCCTGTTGAACTGACTTATGTATTATTGGATGAATGGTCAAGTGCTGCTGCTTTTAATGAGTTATGAAGACATTACATAAGAACATTAATTTAAGTTGTTGAGCTTAACTGACTTAACGTTAGATCGGTGCTCTGTGAATCACATAAATAATAATAATGATAGATAGATAGACACTGATAGTTTGATTGATTGATTGGTTGATTTTAACCTATTGCTATAGTGCCAGTGCTAATTTTTGAGTACAACAACAATTATTTAACAACTGGCCCTTAATCAGGGGTGTATTCCAGAAAGCACGGTTAATTTGCCGTTTTTCATTGTGCATTCCAGTTAATCTCAATCAAACTGCAGTTGGGTTATTTTGACTAGGTTAAAAAACAATAACCGCTAATAAAAAACGTGATTTTTGACAATTTTAAGTTATCTATTTTTGCAAATAAACTCTTCATATACAATTAAATAAAGTTGCCACATTATTGCATAATAGTTTTGTTATTTATACCATAATTGTTATATATGCCAATAAAATAAATATAATAACCATGTTAGAATAATATTACCTTATTTATTACTTATATTAGCGCTTTATAATTAACATAGAATAAAAACATATATATATATATATATATTATATATATATACAGTGGGGTTAAAAAGTGTTGGCCCCCTTCATGATTTCTTATTTTTTTGCATGTTTGTCACACTTTAATGTTTCAGATCATCAAACAAATTTAAATATTAGTCAAAGATAACACAAGTAAACACAACCTGCAGTTTTTAAATGAAGGTTTTTATTATTAAGGGAAAACTAAATCCAAAACTACATGGCCCTAACCTATATATATAGTTCCAGCTGGTATAGGGAAAGCCAGATGTGAGATATTCCATCAGCAGATCACCCAGAATGGAGGACAGGTAGTTTCCACAATCTCTCCCAGCTGCACACACATCGTGGTTGATGATTCTGTTGATTGTACGAGAGCTTTGAGACTTCTGAAAGTGGAAAGACTGCCCTCTGCTGTTCATCTGGTCAAATGCACTTGGTTGAGCGCCTGCATCAGTGAGAAAAGTTTACTAGACCCTGAAGACTACAGCCTTCCTCCTCCTGAGCGGTAAGGCACTGGAGTCTGTGTAAAACAGCATTGATATTTAGACACTTGTTTGACTTTTGAATACAGAAATGTTTATTCAGCGCAAAAGTGCTTATTAGAAATAAATACTTAATGAACATCTCCTCAGTCCCACAGTTGCTCTTGCTGAGGAGTCAAATGAGACGGCATTCAGCCCAGTTCCAGATGTAGCAGCAGCACAGGATCCTTTGAAAATCCTTGAAAATAAAAAAAAAATCCTCAAGAAAATCTCACAGAGATGGTAAAAAAGGGTGGAATTGGATGTTATTGTCTCTATCTGATCTGTAAGATCCATCAGTTGTTTTTCCCCTCATGCAGTGCTTTTAATATGACTCACAGGTGCCAGAGATTCAGGAGGAGCACCACGAGGAAGATGGTGTATCTCAGAATGATCTGGAGGCCTTGATCAGTGGCGTTCATCCATCTGAGAGCAACCTGAGCCAGAGTTTGGTGGAGAATCCAGTTTTGTCTGGCAAGTGGGTCTGTTCCCAAACATCCACAACTAAAGGGGAGAACCATAACAAGCACATTACTGACAAACTGGAGCCGCTGGCCAAAGCCTATACGCACACGGGCGATAAATGGATAAGCTCTGGGCTACTCTAAAGCAATCAACGCCCTTAAGAGCCACCACAAGCCCATCACTTCATATGAGGTCAGTTCAGATACAGATATGAATGCGCAGAGGTTTTGCGGTTCACTGAGGTGCTTATTTGTGTTAAGAACACATATGGCTGTCGTTGCATGGCAGTTTGCATTTTATGACTAGTTTCAAGCATGCATCAGTGATTAATAAATAAATACTTTAATAAGAGACATTCCCATTTTTTATTTTAAAATATACAGTAAAAATATCAATAACTTGGACATCAAAAAAATTTTTTTACCCCATGTATCCATAGGAAGCACGTAAGATCCCATGCATTGGTAGACGCATGGCAGACAAGATCATGGAAATCATGGAAAGTGTGCACTTGCGTAAACTAGATCACATTGGGGAGGAGGTGCCTGTTCTTGAAATGTTCACTAACATCTGGGGCGCTGGGGCCAAGACTGCTCAGATGTGGTAATATCAACAGGTAAGACCGTCATACAGGGAATTGTTTAATTTAAATGTTTAATTTGAAAGATTAATATTAATTGTATGGAAAAAATTTGTATGTCGGGTGCCATTTTAATGCAACATGATTTATTAAACTATACAGAGCCTCGTACATGACATGCAGGGGGGAAAAAGATATTGTGGCCACAAATTAAGAAGCAGTTTCATTGTTTTAGGGAATGAGATGGTACAACGTGGCCACGATTTAACAAAAACGAGGGAGTAAATTAGTACAATGTGGCCACGATTTAGCTCAAACAAATTAGTTTAAAATGCCCATTAATTAACTAAACAAAATGATGAATTGGTATATCTTGGCCACGACTTGACTAAAATAAGGAAACGAATTAGTGCAAACATGCTCACAAATTAATGTAAACACTAAAATAGGTGTTCAGTCTAACAGCCCTAGACTCGGTAAATGGCAAAAAAAAATCTGAAAGTGAACCTGTTAGCTAATCAGGAAAAACATAGAGATGGAGCAGGACTACCTGTTTGTCTAAACAATGGGCACTTTTCACACTTCCAAGTTCTCAGAACTTAGTACTCAGTACTCGGAAGTGAAAGTCACCAGTAAACTGTCAGTACCAATGCTTTCACCCTCCTCAGTGGTCATTCGGAATGCACTTTTATGCTATCTTTCCAAGCCTAGATGGGAAATGTTTGGGAAACATTTATTTATTTATTTGTTTTGCTACTAATGGTGCAGAACATTTATACAGCAGCTTTAAACTCTGTGGAACATATTCAGTAATATTAAGCAACAACCACAATATTTTACAAGTTTAAACGGAAGATTTGATTTATTTTACTATCAAAGGGATTTTGCACATTGGAGGATATTCGCACTAAGGTGGTTTTGAATCACACTCTAAGGATCGGACTAAAGCACAACGATGACCTCCTTGAGTGGATGCCGAGAAGTGAAGCAAATGCCATCGAGAAAACGGTTTGTACAGACCTTATTTGAAATGGCCTGCAGTAAAGAAAATAGCCATAACCAAGCAATTAAACAGGGATTTTCTTTGTTCTTACCATCCATAACAACATCGTCCGGTTGTGAAGAACAAGAAAGTATCTACTTGATTTTCACAGCAGTAAATAATAAAACTGAATTTCTAAAAGACAAGCAATCAAAAAAACTAAAACAATTGTGTGTTGGCGGCAGCAAAACTGTCAATCTTCCTTGGTTAGCTAATGGACATAACAGAGATTGTTAGTGAGTCTGTCGTTCCATAGGAAGAGTGGGAGCTCTTGAAAGCTGGCGTTTTATAAGTCAGAAGCTACTGAGCTCCCTTACAGAGTCTTGGGCCCAAGCCACTTGTTTTCTTACTATTACTTGGAACATCCCACTGTTTTCCTCTTAACAGATAAAAAGGGTAGATGAAGAAGATGAGTGCAACATGTGCTCTCCAAGCTTGACAGGAATGATATGTAGAGCATGTAAACTTATTACCTTCAGCATTTAAATGACTGGAGTGCTAGGTATAAATTAGTGTTTAAAATTTTGTTTTACATTCAGAACACAACTTAAAAAATTAACTAATAAATGCACTGCTTTTTGCAAACTAAAGAGGAGCACATTTCTATATATATATATTATATATATATATTATATATATATATGTACTAGTATGTGTGTGTGTATATTATATATAATTATATATATATATATGTATATATAAAATATACACAGCATTGACAAGTGGGAGCTTGGTAAGTCTCTTATGCTCTCCAAGGCTGCTTTTATTTGATCAAAAATACAGTAAAAACTGTAATGTTTTGAAATATTTTTACAATTTTAAACAACTGTGTTCTATTTTAAAATGTAATTTATTCCTGTGATGCAATGTGACTGTTCTGCAGCAATTACGCAGTTATCATATGATTTTCAGAGAATAATTTTTCTGATTCATGATAGAAATTAATAAAGAACAGCCTAGTATTAACTATCACATTTGAATTCAAATTAAATGCATCATTGTTATTAAATTATAGTAATTAACAATAATAGTAGTGTATATATAAATTAAATTATCTCAATTATATAAAACATATAGAAATAAAGTAATTACATAGCTAAAATATATGGATATTATGTGGCTGATAGGTGAAGGAGGCAGCTCACAGTGTGGACACACAGCTGGTGGTTGTGGCGTGTGGCTCATACCGCAGGGGGAAGAGCACATGTGGATATGTGGACATCCTCATCACTCACCCTGATGGAGAATCGCATAAGTGTTTTCAGCAAAGTGTTGCACCTCCTCCATCAGAATGGTATGCTGTTATAAAAGTTTAGAATAATTTGGATTTATGATTTAAAGTCCCCCTGTAGTCAAATATTTTATCCCTTAAAACTTATCTTTGATCATCAAAATGACATATTTAAATGTTTTTTCTTGTGAAAATAATTTTCTCATGCCTTAAAATAGCTTGAATGTAACTCTACACCCTTGCCTCATTTACTATACGCGGACCTATGAATATGCAAATTAGTCTTGCCTCCACTCAGTCACACAAGCCAGGTCCTCCTGATCCACTGAACTGTAGTAAACACAAAACAATGGCATACGCGAATAATGACTGATAAAACTATGTTTTTACCTAGTGGACAACTACAGTGAATACTGTAACAGTCTTTAAAGTTACTTACTTGACGATGTTGTGTCCTAAAATGCCTTGAAGACTCGAATGCAGCCGTTTGTGATTGTTAATTCACACCCGCGAGCATACGTGTGTAAAGTGCAGACGCTGCTGCGAGAGAGGTGCGTCTGACTCCGGGCTACTTTTACACTGTTGCCACGGGTTATAATGCAAGTTAGCGGTTCTAAATTCACATTAAACCACAATTTAATCTATTTTAAATTATAATCTAATTTATTTTTGCTTTTGTGCTGGTATTGGTATATTTTGCATAGTGATAGGAATCGATCCCTTGACGTGATTGGTTATTGGATTGTGACGTAGCAAACCGAGGGCTGTTTCAAACCGCATTTCTGGGACTGCCTTTGGGAAACTACAGTTTTAAGGAGAAAATACTCAGCAATGGTGTTGATTAATAGATTGGCACACGGTTTGTCTAAAAGCATATTAAAAACACCACATAGACAAATAAACAACATAAAAAACTTGATTTTCACTACATGGGGACTTTAATAATTTAATAAACCCATAGTTATCACTTTTGTTTACTTTATGTTCATGATATTATTATTTTTATTTCTCCATCCAGGTTTCCTTGTTAGCCATGAGGAGAATGGCGAACAGAAGAAGTACATGGGCATCTGCCGTCTTCCAGGCCCTTCACAGTGCCACAGGCACCTAGACAACATTGTAGTGCCCTATGCTGAATTTGCATGTGCTCTTCTGTACTTCACTGGCTCCGCCCACTTCAACCGATCAATGAGGGCATTGGCTAAAACCAAACACATGAGCCTATCAGAGCACTCGCTGAACTGTGCAGTGGTGCGGCAGCGTGGTGTGAAGCTGGTTGCAGGAACTCCTTTACACACACCGACGGAGAAGGATGTCTTCAAACACATCGGCATACCGTACAGAGAACCACATGAGCGAGACTGGTGACAAGGCTAGATTCATATTATATCAAATGGCTGCAAGGTTTACATGAGAACACCTTATGATTTTAACTATATGGAATCATGTTGTTGTTATCACATTTTTAATGTGGGAGTGCACTATAGAATTGTTAAAGGGGTCATATAATGCGATCTCTTTGGAGTGTTACAAGCTGATTGTGCATAGATAAGATCCCTGAAGTTGCAAAGACTAAAGTCTCAAAACCAAAGAGATATTCTTTATCAAGTTAAGACTCTGCCACGCCCCCCTAAAAAAAGACTCGTTCGAACACGCCCCCACATATCTAACTCACTATGTGGAAATATTAGCATAAAGCCACCCAAATGTGCACACAAAGAAAGAAGGCGTGGTTTCAGTAACCGCAGTTAGTGTTGAAGCAGCCATGTCAGGGAGAAGCTGTGTGTTTCTAGGTGAAAGCAAAAGCACTTTATTTGGCCTTCCGAAAGTAGATGCATTTAGGAATCTTTACAATTACTTACAACAGAACAGCAATGCATTTTATGGATGACCGTTTCGTGAATAAGTCTTTCAAGGAGGTAATTCTGACTTTGCTATGACAATCTGGCGCTTCTGAATCAGCTACTGTTTTGTTATTAGTTTAAGTATTTGCTATTGACTGTTCAAATGCGGAGTTTTGCGCATCGTGTGTGTGTGTGTGTGTGTGTGGTGCGCGTGTGCGGAGCGAGAGGAGAGATGAAGAGTGCGAGGACGAAAGAGGGGGTCAAATACAAACAATACAGCTCAGCACTGTGTCTGTCACGCGACTCGGAAGGAGGGACTTTGTAGAAAACGAAGCGTTTGAGAGAGGCGGGGCATAGAGGACCTACAATAATGTACAGTATTTGAAAAATAATGTGTTTTTTGAACATTAAAGCATGTCAACATATTCTGTTACACCAAATACACACAATAATGATCTTTAAAAAGCATCATATGACCCCTTTAATTTGGATTAAATAGCATCAAAATTCTTAAACTTTTAATTGGATGTTTTTTTTAATGAGATAAATATTATTACCTTTTGATGTGCTTAAAATGTAAATTATTAAAACACCTCAAAACGTATTTTAGTTTCTTTTATCTTCAAGGCTTGTTAAATTTATCAGCTGTTACTTTTGCTTCCATTTAATAACATTTTTAAAACTATTGTAAAAGGTAGTCTGTCGATTGGTTTGAGCTGTGTTTTGTTAGTCTTTTTGAACAAATCTTTAAATATAAGGAGAAAGATTGATTCACTTAAGATTCGTTCAAAACACAAACAACATTTGAATGCTGATTAAAGAAGAGAATTACATTATATGATACGATCTTCACTGATGAGTTGGTGTTTCCAATCATAGTCGGCACCGAGTCTTTTTCGTGAACGAATGTGTTGTTCACAAATAATAAATAAATTAAATTAAATAAAATGGGGAGTCTGGGGACATCACATAATTAGTCTGTATTGATGACTTCCTGTAGTCTTTTTTAAACCAAGATTGGTGAAAATACAGAACTACCGGTACTTTGTTGTCATTTTTGGGGAAACACATTTAAAGGGTTAGTTTACCCAAAAATGAAAATTCTGTCATTAATTACTCACCCTCATGTCGTTTCAACCCCGTAAGACCTTCGTTCATCTTCAAAAAAAAAAAAATATATTTTTGATGAAATCCGAGAGCTCCCTGACCCTCCCATAGACAGCAATGCAACTGAAATATTCCCAAGTCCAGAGACGTAGCAAGGAGATCTGTAAAATAATCCATGTGACATCAGTGGTTCAACCGTAATTATACAAAGCTACGAGAATACATTTTGTGTGCAAAAGAAAGAAAAAAACGACTTTATTCAACAATTCGTCTCCTCCACATCACCCTGGTGCCATTTTGGAGAATATCCACTGCGTAAACAACGTATGCTGTTCTGTGTCAGCTGCGTTACGCCAAATCTGTTTCCTACTTTGTTGTGATTTGATCTGAACGGAAACAGTGTATCCTTGTGACGCAGCTGACACAGAACAGCATAGTCTCAATGGCTCTGGTTTATCCCAGCGTTTACCCCTCAATTCACTAGCTCCGCCCCTGCGCCATAGCTCGTGACCGGAAGAGAAGATGAGTCGTTTTGAGGGGGAGGGGAGGTTAACGTTTCACATGAATAAAAAAATAATTATGAAGTGCACGGATAAATTATTTATAATAAACACTACATATTCCATTAAAAAAATAAGAATTTTCAAATTTGATTACATGCCGAATTTAAACACTAGTAGGTTTAATTTGATCATCATGACTCTTTAAGGAATCGATTGAGTTGAATTGTAAATTATTCACTCACAACACAAAAACACTCTCACCTATTTTATTTTTGTTCTTACACTAAACATGTCTGTCTTCAAACTCCAGCATTGGAATTCAAAATTCCAGCAACATTTTTTTTTTTCTGTTGACATTTCTGATAATACGAAGATAGATACCTTAAAGTTTGCCTGGTGGACAGATACCACATTCACAAAACAATATATCTTAAATGTAAACCTAATTATAAAGTACCTGCCTTGTATTTACTATTACCATATCGTAAATATCCTCAATAAAATATCCTCAATAATTAAAAAAATAAAATAAAATCTGTATTCCCCGTGCCTTGTTCTAAATCTCTGTCATTGCTGGCGTTCAACATTTGAATTTAAATTTGAAAGTTTAAATAATTACAATAAAAACATAAATCCATGAACACATTGTCGCCTCCTATTGGCGTTTCGATGTAATCTAAAGAAAGGGTCAACGTCTCAGTAAGTGAATCTTTTTCGTAAACTTAATTCAAATGAGTCGAGTCACTGAGATCATTCAAACCTCCAGTACTGCTTTAAACGCTCCCTCTTTGGGCGGATCTAAGCACAGTTTGGCCCATCATCACGTTGCGCACACGGTGTAGGATGTGACTGCGCCACACCCAGCTGTGCCTGAAGTGCAGTTCGCAACTTCGCAGGGACTCGCTTGTGTAATAGTTGGGGGCAACCAGTGGCACGGAGCTCATGCTGCTGCTCCACTGCTGTGCCTCCCCTCATGTCCCAATCACAGCAGAAGGCGGGCGATGCATGAGCCTTTCACGCTTTCGTACGATTATTTACAACACCGAGACATTGTAATGTCCTATAAGCCTGTTTAAAATGGGCTTGTTTTTATATATCGCTGGATCTGCCAACCCTACCGAGGCTAGTGTCTATGAGGTGAGAGAAGTCTTGCATGGCTCGGTCAGCTTGTCTTGTGCCTGTTGTTTGTCAAACTTGAGCAGTGAATGCAAGCTGCAGGCTCTGCCACTTGTTGACTATAGCCGATTGAACAGTATACAGTCTATGCACCTTTTATCCTCAGTTTGTAGCGCATGTTAACAGTCTGTGGTTCTTAACAGCGTGCAACCAACGTTGAGTTTCTTTTGCAATCTGATACATCTGTTTGTTACAAGTCTTGAGTGCTAACCGATAGACGTGCGTCAGGTCACGGAAGTGTAGGGCTGTGTCTCAAATCGTAGTTAGCTGCTTACTTGACAGCATTTTTGGGCAAAACTTGATGGCCAAAATGCTGTCTAGGTAGACACCTCCCTAGGGTTTGAGACACTGCCTATTAGAGTAAATCTGGGCCAAGTTCAGTAAACAAAAGTCTACAGTGTTAGCAGTGGCTGACAAACCAACTGTGGCAGATTTTGAGATTAAATAGGCTAATTTTAAACTAGAATACACTATGACCAGTTGTGTTGTGAATATAAATAAATCAGTATGAACACATAACAATATAAGTTCAACATGATGGTGATTCAACACTTAATTTGAAGCAGTCATTTATCTACCAACGTAATACGTCTATCACACGTATGATGTCTCTCTGCTTTACAAAGGTCAATGGATTTTGTTATCACTGGTTAAGATAGTGCTGACCTCTTTGTCTGTATTCAAAGAAGTGATTTTTGTATTATTATTATTTTTTCTGATTGGCCTGTGAGGAATCTTTTTTTTTAATCAGAGTTAGCCGTCTTTTTTCTGTTACAGCTAACTGAATTTTGAGCCACACTCAAGTTTTATTCAAATATATGAAATTATATATTTTGATAGTAGCAAGGTGTCTAGAGCATTTTCTTTCCCATTTAGTACAAATAGTTATTATTGAAATAATTTTTCTGCATGTTGTGATGTACTGTACTTCACATTTTATAGAGAATATTATTACAATATAGCTTAGTACAATTTATTAATAGAATACTAATATATAGAATAATAGTACAGTATAGCTTGAATAGTTACGTAAACTAATATGACTGCACTGTGTATAGAGTTACTGGTGCTTTTTTCATCTACTGGTCCTGAGATCAAATTGTAATATTATTCTTTTTATTGGATGTAATAGAAGTTCAAAAAGAATACAATGCTAGGACACTTTTAGTAAATGATGATATTGTCGGTTTGAAGTTCTTGTTGGGTTGCTGAGGTCAATGATCCTTTTTGTCTTTCAGGTTTTGTCAAGTTGTTTTTCATTGCTTGTTGGGTTTAACTGTCAATCCTGGGATTTTGTCAGTGCATACAGTAAATGCAAAGTCGAGAAAAAGTGATCGACTGGCACGTGTCTGGGTCTGTGCAGGAGTGAAAAATACACCAACAAAAAACTTTATAGTGAAAGATGCTTTTATTCCCCCTATCTGGTTTATAAAATGGTAGAACAAAATTGGCTTTCACAAGAAGTGGTGGGTAAATTTTTTACTATTAGGACTTGTCAGACTCCACATATAGAATTGCTGTGGTTATGCTATTCGGTTCCTTGAAACTTGATGGGCTATTGACATTTAATCATATTGAAGTGTGGTAGTATAAAAACATGGCACAAAACCTGTAAATCGCTCACAAGATAATGACAGTACTGAAGTAGGTTAACTACAGACTGTAGTTCTATCAGACGGCCACATAACCTGAAGATTCAGAGAAGAACACAAATGACTCGGTGATAAACTAGTTTAAAGCCAGATGAAACAGCGCTGGCAAACAGGAGAAACACTGTGCGCAACGATGCAGTCAGAAGGCTTTTCAATCTACAAATCGCCATCATTTACCATGATTAATATAGAAACTAACTGCACCATGGTATTGTAGCAGAAATTGTGGCGAGTCATATTGAATGTGATTAATACATTTACCCACCAGATTGTTTAGAATAGGAGTAATGGACTATAATTACAGTATTTTTGTGGTTAAGCGATAATGTTTGTGCATTTATACTAAATGCATTTAAAACAATTAGATAGTTCTAATTTGTACCAGGTATGAGGGGGGCTAATATGTGTGGGTTTAACTGGGGTTATCATGATCTAAAGTATGCCACTATGGAAGACATTGGTAATTTTAATAAAATCATCAAAGTCAGAATAATTCAGAACTGGACTCACCAAATATAAACAATGGCTAGTTAAATTTTACGAGATTGTAACTTTGCTCATAAACATAAATTATCTGATTCCTAACTCAAGCTGTACTACTGAATGTGCATTTATAAGCGGAGGAGAGAAAAAAGTATATTTTTAATATGCCAGCCTCGCAAAACTTGCTGAGGATACGGTCATCAAGTCGCAACACCAAAATGTTTCATGATTTGAAACGAGCTCATCATTTAGACCATGCCGATACTAAGAAATACCATTTTATATTAAGATATTATTTTGTTAAGAAAATGATGGACAGTGTACGAATTAAAAAAATGTGAAGTATTTGTCACATCCGCCCCCTATTGGGTTTTCCCTCGTTTTCACACGCTTTCCTTTCGCTCTTTAAATGGGATAATCTAAATGCACGTGTGCATTTACTTCACTTTTCACAAATATTAAGTTGAAAAGTAAATAACATATTGCAAAATAAAGCAGCATTATGTATGCATTAGTTATTTGAACACTAGAATCTTAGCCATTCGTCCTGGTCTGGATCACTCCACTCTCGTGTCGTCACTCGACTCATTTTTTTCACATGATACATGAAATCTGACTCCTGTGATCTGTTGTGCGCCTGTCGTTCGGCCTGCTGCCTTTCAATTCAATTAAAGTTATTTGTATAGCGCTTTTTCACGATACAACATCGTTGCAAAGCAACTTACCAGCAAATTAAGTTTCTCAGATAAAGTATGTAGTGGTAGTTATCAGTGTGACGCAGTTAATGTACATATGGCAGGAATGTACGGAACAAATCAATTAAAGATGTAATCAAACAAACGATGAACACTATTAACAGCAACTATTATATGATGCAATCAAACTTATAACAAAATTTGTTAGTTCTGTATGTTGTTTCAGGGTTTGCATCATCTGAGCTCCTCTGAGGGGTTGCATCATCTCTTCTAGGTGTTCTGGATCAGACTGAACGCGTGTGTGATACATCCGAGTTATTTTTGTTTTTTTTTTTTTTTTTTTTTTTGTTATTGTTTTTTTTTTTTTGTTTTATTTTTTTTTTTTTTTGTTGTATTTTTTTATTTTTGTATTTTTTTATTTTTTGATTTTTTTTTTTTTATTCTTTTTTTTTTTCTCATTTTTTTTTTTTTATGCTTTTTTTTTTTTGCTTTTTTTGTATATTGTTTTTTTTGGGTACTTTTATTTTTTTTTTATTTAGATGGTTCTGTTTTTTTTTTATTTGGTCGTTTTTTATTTTGATAGTGATGTTAGGATTATGTTTATGCTATTTTGTTGTTTTGTCATTTTTTTTTTTTTTTTTTTACTTTTTTTTTTTTTTACTTTTTTTTTTGTTTTTTTTTTTTTATTGTTTTTTTTTTTTTTTTATTTAATTTGTAGATAATTCAGATTTTTTTTTTTCAGATTTTTTTTTTTTTATTTTTTTTTATTGTTTTTTTTTTTTTTTTTATTTTTTTTTTTTTTTTTTTTTTTTTTTTTTTTTTTTTTTTTTTGTTGTTGATTTTTTTTATTTTTTTAATATGTTATGATTGTCTAGTTTTTTCGAGATATCGGCAGTATTGACATTTTGATTGTCTTTTGTTTTTTTTTATGTTGTTTATTTTTTATATAATTCTTTTTTTATTTTGAGGTTAGTTTTGTATTATGGTGATTTTTTTGTGGTTATGTAATTATTTTTTTTACTTATATAGCTGTATATTTGTTTTCTTAGTTTGCAGGGTTAGATTTGGTTTTTTTTTTTTTTTTTTTTTTTTTTTTTTTTTTCTTTTGTTTTTTTATTTTTTTTTTTTTTTTGTTTTGTTTGGGCAGTCTTTATTTTTTTTTTTTTTTTTTTTTTTTTTTTTTTTTTTGTTTTTTTTTTTTTTTTTTCTTTTTTTTTTTTTTTTTTTTTTTTTTTTTTTTTTTTTTTTTTTTTTTTTTTTTTTTTTTTTTTGGTGGGGATGTGTTTTTTTTTTTTTTTTATTTGTTTTTCTATGTTTGTTTTTTGTTTTTTTTTTTGTGTTTTTTTTTTGTTTGTTTTTTTTTTTTTTTTTTTTATAATTATTTTTTTTTTTTTAGTTTCAGCAGGAAGAAGCAGGGAAAAGACAACAAAAAATAGAAGGAAAGCATAATCGAGGTAGGGCAGTATGCTGTTCAACCAAGGACAAAATGATTTAGTTTCAACCTAAACATAAAGAATAATAAGTGCAATTTAGATCAGCGTATAACGGACAGTACAAGATTATGAGATGCATTATTTGAATGCTTGGCCAAAGGGATGTGTCTTTAATCTAGATTTACATAGAGCGAGTGTGTCTGAAAACACACCCGAACGTTATCAGGAAGGGCTAGAGTTGGGGAGCCTAATGCGAAAAAGCTCAGCACTCCTTTAGTGTGAGCTTGCTCTTCCGGGCTCCTAAGTCCTAACCAAAACTATCCGTCCAGAGTTGCGCCCGGGCGAGTGATGGCGTGTCGCGGGGTCGAACGAGGATAAATTAGGTACCACAAGGACGCCAACCCGATTCCTTGGCCGTATAGAAGCCGTAATCATCTTTTGTCCAACTGCTCCGGACCGTCCTCGGTCGCCAGTGCGGGCCTGTCCATTGGCGGATACCTATTGGTTCCTCTTTTCTTGACCCATGGAAGAGGGCCTCCTAGCCGCGCTGCACATTTTGGCACCACCGATAGCTTGTTTCGATGAGTATGCCAGGGCAGATCAAAGCGGCAACAGGGGACGACGGAGACGACACCGAAGAGCAAAAAGGCATTTGAACAGCGGATCCCCTGGCGCGCGCGCACAAAGGCCCCCAGTTCAGAGGAAACCTTATTGAGTTAGACTGCCTCCGTAACAACCGCACTAAAAAGAATAGAATTGTCTAGGTTACCTAGAAAAACAAATGACAAAGACTGACTAGAACACCTACAGCATTGAGCTATCGCCAAACACGACTAATTTAAACTTGAAAGGAATAAAAATTTGAAATTTATCTTGATAATTATTGTTTCCGACTGATAATAAAATTGTATCATGATAATTTTTTGGCCATATCGCACAGCCCTAGTAGCAAGTTAAAGAGAATTCTGCTGAGTGTATTGTGTAATACCGTATATGCTTTGTTGTCAGTTCCTCATTAAAGACTCTTGCGTTTTAGCTGACTCAGTGTTAGCATTCATCTCTTGTGTTATTTATTAAGATATTTGGCATTGCTGAAGAGAATGAAAGCTAGGATTAATATTGCACACCAGTGGCCAAGTCAATCAACTGCTTTAAGTGGCCATAGCCAGTTCAATTACAGGATTATCATATAATACCAGATCATATGCTGTTGCTGATATTCCACTTCTCACTAAGACTGTGGAAAACAATGTTGGCTAGTCAAGTAGCGTTATTAGACTGGCCAACATTATCTGCTGCTTTCAGCAGCTTCTCATTATAACCTGTTAAACTTCAATTACTTTTCTAATATAATGTTTTCTGGCACTGAAACCGGATATGGACAGAGTCTCCAGAGCTGCAAAGAATTAGTTCAATCTGCCATGATCTATATGCATCTCTCACATGTTACTCACATGCTTTTGGACAATAAAAAAAGTAAAAAATCACTCATAAAAACCAAGTGCCATTTATTTGTAAGAAGGCACATTTTACAGGGAAAACAATGAAAAAAAAAAAAAAAAAGTTAAACCAAGTAGATGTACTTCCTGGATGACGAACTATGTGTTCATGTAGTTATTGTGATAAACTCCACTCTTCAAAATAAAGGTATTGGCATTGATGGTTCCACAAGGACCATTTTAACATCAGCGGACCCTTTCTATTGGACAAAAGGTTATTTTATAGTGGAAAAAGGTTCTTCAGATTATTCATTCACATGCACTGAGAAAAAAAAAAGGTTCTTTTAAAAATGATTCACTGAAAGTTTGGAGAACCCAAAATGGTTCTTCTGTGACATCAATGTGAAAATGCACTTTTGAAAACGTTGTTTTTAAGATTGTCTGTGTGGTTACTCTGCTAGCACACTTGTGTGAACTTGAGACTTCATACATTGACTTAAAATGACCTTGACACCATTTGGTTGAGAGTAATTGCAAAAATGGGTCAGCAAAGTAGAATTCATTCTGAGAAAAAGTCTTGCATCATTTGTTGCTTGCAGTTTCCACATGGCTTGATATTTAGTATTCAATGGAATGTGATTTATTGTGTGCTGCTTAAACGTCCAACTACTTTTTTGGGTCACTGTGTGTTTAATAATAACCAGAAACAGTATGTCCAGCTTCATATTGCAGAATTAGCATTGGTTAATTGCAGATATTTGTGGTTCGTGATAAATGAGACACGCAAAGTGCTGTGACAGTCCTTGAAAATGAAAATAATGTTCTTGACCTGCTCAGCAGAGTAGAGACATTTCTGGAATTCTATTTGGTCTTGAATTTATGATGACAGCTTGGTAATGGCTGTAATGTGTAGTAAAAACTGGCAGCTGTGGTTGCTAGAAAATCTGTCGTAAAACAATATTTTAGCAGTGTTTCAGGCATTATGGAAAGACATTTTTGGTGCCTATATTTTATTGTCAATTTAACAGCCTACATGAACTACTTAAATACTTTTAATGTACTGATTATACTGATACGTCGTTATGATATAAGATGTAAAATAGATGGTCATGCTGATTTAAAGTTGATCAAATTTGTGACTTTAAACAATATGAACTGACATATTCATTAACCAATGTTACTCATACATCACTAATTTAATGCAATATGTGACAAAATAGCCTAATGCACATCATTTCAAAAATAATAATAATAATAATTAGTTGCATTTATATAGCGCTTTTCTAGGCACTAAAAGCGCTTTTACATTGTCAGGGGGTATCTCCTCATCCACCACCAGTGTGCAGCATCCACCTGGATGATGCGACGGCAGCCATAGTGAGCCAGAACACCCACCACACACCAGCTTATTGGTGGAGAGGAGACAGAGTGATGAAGCCAATTAACAGACAATCAACGTCTCATCCGAAGGACGAAAAATAAAAACTATAGCTAATAACTATTTACATATAATGATTTCATTGTTTTGTTAAATGTATAAATCAAATGTATATATGAATGTACTAGTTTCACCATAAATTCTATGGAATTTAACTGCCAAAAACCATATTTACAATCTTTTTTTTTTTTTAAATCTATTTTTAAAATTAAATCTAATACACACACTTTTTTTTTCCAATATATTTCATAATATATTTCGTTAAGTTATCAGGTTTTACTAGGGATTTCATTCAGTTATCATGTTTTACTAGGGATATTCTTGTCTTGCATTATGATCATTGTACATTAAACTTAAGTGTTCCCTTAATCAGCTTTAGCCAATATTGACATCTTTATTAAAACCAACTAAATCAATAGGCAGTGCGGGACCAGAAAGTACAAACTCAATAACCTATTATAAATATAATTCCTCAAATAAATGTTAGTCAAGCAAGTATTGTACAAGGTATTGTTGTTTGTTACCACAGCAGCAGCTTTGTGTGTCCGGGTTTCAAAGCACTTTTTGTGTATGATCAGTATACCTTTCACAAAATTGGCAATGTCACATGAAAAGCTTGATGTATATCGGCAACTAAACGTTATTTAATGGTATTTATTCTGTTTGTTAGGATATTGACATAGCAAGATTATCATATATTGTCCCTCATAACAAGTAGTATAAGCATATTTAATTGTTATGCCAATTTGAAATAGCCTGCACAAAACTTTTTTTTTTCGCCTTAAAATTCTCCCTCACCTTGCTTGTCTACTGAGTGGACATTTCTCTGAACCCACCATCAGTGACACAAAGAAAACTCCACTCCATACAATTTGTTTTCCCAAGATAATGTTTTTTTTTTTTTATGTAACATGAGTGGTTTTAATGTAGTCTTCGTAAAAAATATAACAATTTATTATTTTTATTTGAGTTTTAGTTTAGTTATTTTAGTACATCAAGTTAAACTAAATGGAAATGAGAAATGTTGCCGGAGACTAGATGAAATAAAATCTAAAATAATAATAAACTTATTTTATTATTTCAGTGAACATTATTTCAAGTAATGGAAATGTTTTTTTCCTTAGTTTATCCCTATTTTTTTTTTATTATAGCAGCCCTTTACATTTATTTATTTTTTTACATTTATAGGCAGACTTAACAGCAAAAAAGTGAAGGAAAATTTTGGTGTGTTATAGGATCTCACAAACTAGGACAGAACAAAACTTCTTATACCTCTTCGTTTTATTTTGAGCTGTCTCCTCCCATATTGAGGGAGCATCTCATTATAATGCAGCCCTTCTTATGCTCTGCTGCCTGTAGTTTTCTGTAGACCAGTCCCTGGCCCTTGAGTGAAGTGTGTGTGTTTTTGCGTGCCCCTGTTCTTCTCCTGTATCATGACTGTTGCGCTGAACGGACTTTCACAAGGCTGAAGGACTGTGGAGTATCATGTCTATACTGCACCTGAAGACAAGAATGGTAGATAACTGGATCACCTAACTTTCTTATTTATTCATTAACTGATTCATGAAATGAAACTAACATGCCTTTTCAAAGGTTTCTGCTTGTTTTGTTCTGATCTACCTGTATGGTAACTGGGAGTGCTTAATGTGTAACTGGATTTCCTTTAGAAAGAGAAAGAAAGCTAATTGAAAAGGTTAAGTAAGTTGTTAGATTTCACTGTACACAACATTGACAGTGTGACACTATCAAATCAATTAGATGTTCAGGCAGATTTTGTTCTTTTATGTTTGGATTTGACATGACAAGTGAAACCAGTGCTTTGTTCAGCGACATGACGCTTTAAATAAACAAGGTTATTTCAGGTTGTAAACATCATGAGGTGCGAAGATATTTGTATAATAGTATGTTTTTGTCTTGAATAATATGTCTAAAACCCTTTTTTGAAAATAATAATTAAGATGTTTATATGCATTTAAGGTGTAGGGAAAATGTTTTTTAAATTGATACTCCACATGACATTTTTCGAGAATGGTATAAAAAATTGTTTTCAACAAACTAGGTTTCATTTAATTCTTCTTCATTTCTGGACATTCTTATTTGTCATTGACCAACTTTTCTGGTATAATGTTTGATTCAGGGTTTTACCTGACAAATTTGTTGCTTTATTTCACACAGATGATTAACCTATTTACTGTAAACACAAATTGCACCCAAATATGGCATTGTGTTTGTGTGTGAATAGTTTATCACTGCTTAAAATGAGCTGAACTGATTCATTATTTTATTTGTAAACAGTTGCATGTACTTTGGTGGTAAAATAGTACAGTGATAGTATAAGCTGTAAATACAGTGGAAGTGAATGTTTGTATACCAAGGTACATATATTGTTGCTTAATAATAACCATATAGGCATAAGGTATAAGTTGTTTCACACATAATATTACCATACCATTTATCCAGATATTTTCTATTTTTAAGCATCTCGGAAAGCATCCCCCCCATTAGTTTATTTGATGACAACTTACTTTTTTTTTTACCCTTAGGCCATCCAAGCTGTAGATGTGTTTGTTTCTTCATGGGAACAGGTTTGGAGAAATTTAGCATTACATCACTTGCCCAGCAATGGTTCCTCTGCAGAGAGAAAGCAATATTGTGGATAGAGGACTCCTATTTGTATTATTTTAGCTGGAAGCAATGGTTTGAAGTTAAAAACGTCTCCATAATGGATTGTTTCTACCACACTTTTTTCACGTAATGTTGAATGCGAGTCGTGTGAATTATTGTGAGGTTTTTATCAGCTGTTTGTACTCTCATTCTGATGGCACCCATTCACTGCAGAGGATCCATTGGTGAGCAAGTGATGCAATAAAGCATTTCTCCAAATCGAAACAAACTCATCTACATCTTGGATGGCCTGAGGGTAAGTACATTTTCAGCAAATATTCATTTTAGGGTGAACTATTGCTTTAAGATTTGCTGTTCTAGAGATAATTGTTGAATCCACAAGACATTTATCTTGTATCCTGCTTTTATATTTTATTTTATTTGTTTGTTTTCCCCAGCAGGTACTTCACTGTGAGGGTGTGAATAATAAAAGCTACGTGTGTGAGACAGGACACTGTTGTGGAGAGTCCCAGTGCTGTAGCTACTACTATGAACTCTGGTGTAAGTGCATCATTGTGTTTAATCAGGGTCACAATGTTTGATAGGAATTTATAAAGGCTTGGTCACATTTACCCTAGAATGGCAAAGGAGGCACCGTGTGATACAGGAATGATGATGAAATTAAACTTCCAAAACTTCAATAAACTTGAATCAAACGTGACATTTCTTCAATATCAGGTGCATTTCCTGATTATGCTGATTGCCATTGAGATGACTTTATTTTGCCTGTGGAATTTTGCTGTGCAGGAATAAATGAGACCAAGCCTTAAGAGGCTCAGAAGAACTAAACGGAATATGTGACCCTGGACCACAAAACCAGTCATAAGGGTCAATTTTTTAAAATTGAGATTTATAGATCAGCTGAATAAATAAGCTTTCCATTGATGTATGGTTTGTTAGGATAGTACTTGGCTGAGATACAACTATTTGAAAATCTGGAATCTGAGGTGCAAAAAAAATCAAAATACTGAGAAAATCGCCTTTAAATGTGTCCAAATGAAGTTCTTAGCAATGCATATTACTAATCAAAAATTAAGGTTTAATATATTTACAGTAGGACATGTACTAAACATATTAATGGAACATGATCTTTACTTAATATCCTAATGATTTTTTGGTATAAAAGAAAAATCTATTTTGACCCATACAATGCATTTTTGACTATTGCTACAAATATACATAATTCTGACATAATTCTGGTTTTGTGGTCCAGGGTCACATATATGCTGTAATGAGGAGAAAAGCTTAAGATGCTTGACCTTCTGCAAACTGGAGTAAAAATGACGAATCTCACAAATCCTTATGCAGAGGACCGTTTGTGCATTATCTGTGGTTTTAGTCTAAGAGGAATTGGTCAGGTTTTAAGTAGCTGTATTGCGTACAAAGTCATTTAAAATATTTTGTTGGTTTGTGTGCAGGATTTTTTCCATGTGGGTGTATTGTTTTTCTGCAGGAGTTTTTTTTTATTTTTGTTTTTTTTTTTTTTTTTTTTTTTTTTTTTTTATTTTTTTTTTTCTTTTTTTTTCTTTTATTTTTTTTTTTATTTTTTTTTTTTGGCTGGTGTGTGGGCCATCATCTTCATCCTGAGCTGCTGCTGCGTTTGTCATCATCGTCGCACCAAACACAGACTGCAACAACAACAACGACAGCACGAGATCAACCTCATTGCCTACAGAGAGGTTCACAACTACACCTCACTGCCCTTCTACTTCAGTAATGTCATCCTTCTTATTTAAAGTTTTTTTATTATTATTCTTTTAGCAGAAACCCTGGAAATTAAGGGAATTTAAAACCTAGAGTAATAATAATAAAATAAAACTGACTTGAAAAGTCATTTCAAAATAGTTAGGAAAGTCATCAGTATGCTATTTTTATATTTATGCTAGAAGAAATATTTAATTTGCTAGATAATATTTACATTGTGAGTGCTTGTGTAGAGTAGCAATCAAATGGCTTATAAAAATTGGGGTTGTCACTGAAAACATTTAAACTCATTAAATACATAATGTGATTTATCACATATATTCTCAGTTGATATGACTTAATATTAACAGTTAATATTAGTATATCTCTGTGTAACTTTTAACACATCTCTTTCAACTGCACTAACAAAATGTCCTGTAAATATAGCAACTGTTGCTTTTCTCAGAAGGATTTATTTGATGGTCTAGACTAGGGTTGGGCGATGTCTACCAAATTGGCAACAAATAACGAGAATAATGACATCAGTCAAAATTTATATCAAATGTTGAAATTATGAAATGCTAAGTCAAAACTGACATAAAAAGTTAAAACTATGACATGGTGTTATTATTATGACATACTAAGTAATTGTCAAAATGATGGCCTAAAAGTTAAAATTATGATATAAAAACTATAATTGTGGCATAGAAATTCAAAAGTATGTTTGTCAAAACTGACACTGTCATGATTGACATACTAAGTCATTATAAGAAGTCGATTATAATAAAAAGGTATGATAAAAAAGTTATGTTCAAATTATAATAAAAATGAGCAAAACAAATCTATCATAAAACTATGATAATTATGAGGTAGTTGAAATTGAAAGCCATAATTGACAGACTCAATGTTTCATGTCATAATAATGACTTTATCTCATAATTATGACTTGGTGTGAGGGAAAAAAGTCCAAATTTAAAGTCATAATTACACACAGAAGTGTTTTATGTCATAATTTTGAATTTATGTCATTATGATTTACCAAAGCATGATTTTGTATTTATTATTATTATTATTTTGGCTGAAATGGGCTTCCATAAGAAAGTTATACAAGTTTGGAACAAAATGAGAGTGTCCCTTTAAAGTGTTTACAAATGTGGTTCTTCAACCAAAAACAAAGTCTGAATTTTGAATGCTTCAAATTCTCCCAGCTATTCTCGACATTTTCTCACCATTCTTTATCTTCAACGCCCCCCCCATCCACCACCACCCCACCCCGGGATTCCTACCCAACAATCTCCTTCCAGACTATGAGGAGGCAGTGCATCGGCCCGCTACGCCCCCTCCTCCATATAGTGCCTTAAACGCCGGCCCTCCGACCTACACCAGCCCTTTAACCACTGACGAGCAGGATGTGCAGTGTGCACCCAGACAGACCGCTCCATTGCCCCCTGCATCTGACACACTCTGTTCCGGACCAAACATAGAGGACATCCATACCTCTAACGGGTACCACCAGAAAGAAGACAGCAAGGGCGAGATCGAGTTAGAGGGGGGCAGATGCGCACAGAGCACTCTGCTCTTAGAGCAGCCTCCCAGCATGGGCAAACAGAACGAGTGCAGGAAGGAGCCGCTAAGGAATGTGACAATGTCTGACGAGAAAGAGAGGATTCTGGGAAGGCACCGCAGATTTACGGGGGACTCTGGGATTGAAGTGTGTGTTTGTGGGCAATGCTTAGAGAGCCATGAGCCCAAAGAATTCGAGGGGCTTTTGAGCGAGGAGGACCAAGAGGACTCTTTCTGTGAGGAATGTGGCCTTCATTCCTGTGGAGAGGAAAGTCAGGGACTTCTGTCCCCAGAAAACAGAGTGGAGCGTGGAGCATCGCCTGTGCCTCAATCTCAACCTCATCCTGTCTGCCTCTATTTGCATACTGTTAATGAACAAGAGGCTCCACAACATAGTAACACAGAATCACAAAGCTAAATGCATGACATTACAGGAAAAAAAAGAGTGAGATGGCGAAAGAAAAAGTGAGAGGAAACAATTGGAAGCTCTCCGCATTGTTGTTTTATGTACAGAGCATGTTTTATGCAGTTAAAAAGCCCAAAAGTGCACAAGGATGGGCTCTACTTGCTCCATTAGACAATACATGTGGTGCTGTAATGGTGCGTTCAGGCACTCCTGGGAGATTCGTATTTACGAGTTGAGTCGTAATTATGGCATCAGATGCGTTCAAATCACTGTGGTTGGAGAAAGATGGCGTTGTACCTTTTCTACTAAATAAATAAATAATCCACAAAATAATGAATAAGGAATGCACACAAGGTGTGTTTGTGCATTTTTAATATTTTTATTTCAAGGTGCTGTAAATTGAATCATATTCTATTGTAATTGTACAATACTTTTGTACATGCAGCATAGCTAGTTTTATTGTAAATTAAAAAAAAAAAAATAAGGAAAAAATATTTCACCTAATTTACTGTCAATATGTCTGTAACTCAGAAACTCCAATATCCATATTTTGCTACTTTGTAATTGCAACTTTTTGGTGGCAATCATGTGCGTTCAACTTGTAAATACGATCTTTCCGACATGACACACCATAAGACATCCACCAGGTGCGGCCAAATTTACTCTGCAATTGAAATGACTTCACCCACAAAATTTTGCAATCCATGTGAACATGAGATTTCGCGCGTGTTCAAGTTGGTAACGTGAATGTGTTGCATTCACCAACAGAAAGCTGCTTGGTTTGAAATTGACCTCTGTGTGAGCAGTGCTTCATGCATCGCTACACTGTTGAGAATGGACCTTTTTTTTACCTTTGAAATCTCGCTGAAATTTTATAATGTGACCAGACTTTAACTGTGCAATCTTAGGACTGAGATTCTAAATATGTAAACACTGGTGTGCTTGAACTCTCAGTGTCTCAGGACAATCCGAGAGCAATCTAAAAACGGACTGAACACCAAAAAAAAAGACAGTGTGCTTTTAATTTCCATGTCGACTTTCCCTAATGTAATGGGACAAATCTCACTGCTGTGTATTAGGTTTTTGTTTTGCACAATCACATTCTTCTGAATGAATCATATTCATTTCAAATACAAAGTATTTACATATAGTCTTAATATTTTGTATGTTTATATTGTCTTCTATTTTTTTGGCTGCTGTATGCTTTGATGAATTATTCATGATTCATGTGTGTTTGGTATTCAGAACAAGTTTGATTCATAAATCTGCGTTTTAATAGCCAAAGTCGACTATACAGATTATGACATGGGTCAAATGTTGGAATTAGGCTTGGAGCTTATAAGTGCTGCTTTATTAATGCTAACCATCAGATTTGGTTGCATGCAAACACTACATAATGTATATTCCTTTGAACCTGTAGGGATAAAAGCCTTGCCAAAGGGAGGTGTCTTTAGTACACATACATTTACTGCTTAAAGTCAGTTATTCTAGGTGCTTAGCCATTGATATAAATGCAGAAACATTTGGCTGTTTTTAAAATAATATACACATAATTGTTGAACTTGATGTTAGATGACACACATGGGTACAGATTTGATTAAGCTGTATGGTGGTAATGTGATTTTTCAAGTGCCTTTTTATATCATTTTTGCACTGTTGCAACCACTCTAAATACAGTTTCACATGCCAATTGTCCAGTATCATCTTGAACATTAGCCTCATAGAATATATAGTTCTATACAAAAGCTTTTCTTCATGAAAGCTCAAAAGCTGTGCGTTTGATTTTCAGGTCATATACTTTTCAAAGTGCCTTGATTTTCGTTTCACATGCAAACTAATGAGCCATACATATGTCATTAATAAAATGATTTATTTTTGTATTTCTGCACCAAAGTAGCTTCAGTTCCTCCATGACCACTGAAGCACTCTTTCAAAGCTCTCCATGTTAACAAATTAATTTATTTCACTGCCCTAACGAATGTTATTAGTAAAGAGATTTGCTGCTCTTGTCTCTGTGATGACAGTCTATTAATATTAGTGCTAGCTTGGAGACATATACCTATGAATCAATCTCTTTTTCTGATATATTACTGAACTGCTGATTTTTTGTCTAACATTGCAATAATCTATGTAATGATACAAGTTGTGGCGCAGTTCATATTTTTATCTTGTGTTATGCAAAAATCGTGACACTTTCAATTAAACGCAAATCAAAATAACATGTATAAGTGTTTTCATTTGTTCCTTGTTTTTTTTTTTAATGACTAAATGTAATAGCGGCAGGGATTCTGATTCATTCCAGTGACTCGAATCTTTGAATCGGTTCACTAACGAGATCAGGAATATGGAGCCTATAATATGACAAAAACTATTAATTGGCTAAAATGCTTCGTTTGACTTTTCGGAGATCATCTGCTCTTCCCTGTGGATGACCTCTGACCTACTTTCTGTACGATCTGAATTTCTGCATATTGAGTTTTAGAATATTGAATTTGATGTTCTGAATTTCCTCTTCATCTTGAAAACTTGAAGCTGTATTTTTAAAAACTGGATATTTGCAGTCAAAGAATTCAGATAAAGAAATTCACTGTTTGAAAATACATGTCTATAAAAAAACTGCCATAAAAAATTCAATCGTGTTAAATTTCAAATGTTCAATATTCAATAATAAAAAAAAATCTGAACTATGTTAAATGCCACATAATATTCAGTTTTGATAAATGCCACTTGTCAATAATTCAAATATATACAATACAAATTCAAATAGTTTTGTCATATTATAAGCTCAGAGGAACTGCCAATGAAGCATCTTTTAGTGAACTGGTTAAAGTTTCACAAGTGCCTTATGTATTGATGTCAATAAATAAATAAACAAACACAAACCCCCCCACACACATACACACACACAAAGGCTGAGATTGAGTTCAATCTAAACATCTCTTATTCTTTATTAAATTGCTTGTCTACATTTCTACTTAAGAATCAATAAATGAATAAAATATTTTACAGCATGTTTATTTATTTTTAAATCACTATTTGTACACTTTTATATCACCGCCACTTCTCGCTCAGTCCGTCATGTCACAGTACATTTAGTTTGTTTTTTTGTTGTTGTTGTTTTTAAGAACGATGATGTCCTAGCAGTCATTTTGAGAAGTGGGACAAAACAGGGTGCAAAATTGAAAAAATAAAACCTTGTATCAGATAAATGAAACTACATTTATGTATCTTATTTGTACTAGCTACTGAGCTATGCTTTGATACTTTTTTAACAAAATATGCTTTTTAACTTAGGACTGTGTAATATAATTTCAGCTTATCTTTAACAGAGCAAGATGGTTTTAACATTTCAAAAAACTTCTCGGTTAGCAGACAGATTACACTTCACAGGTGGAACAACAATTAACAACTAATAACATATCATAATGAAAGTTATCAAATATTCTGACGGAGGTGACGAAAACCTGAATTTGTAGTAATTTTAACTATCAAATACATTGAATCAGTCAATTACTGTATTAAAACCAGCACAACAAACAGTGAGTATGTTATTGTTTATAAAGCTTTTATTCAAGAGTCACATTTAAGTATTTTGATATATCATTGGAACACATCTTATGGTGGTGACATCTGACGGAGTTGACAAATTTGGCATTTCTTTCACAAAAACCAATGGAGTTCATGTAGTAGCATTAGATTTTTTTCTGTTGATGCTAGATGCTAATGGAACCTGCTTCAGGAGAATACAATTATCTAAATATTTCAAATAATTTCCTCAGAAACTGGAAGATGGTGTTGACATATCATGGCTGTGACAAAGGAAATATTAACATTAGGATTTAAAATATTCTAAAACTAAATCTTAGCAGAGCCTGTCTGACACTGATGTACACTGTAAAAAAAAATCTGTAGTTTTTACAAAATAATTTTGGCAGCTGTGGTTGCCAGAATAATTTTGTAAAAAATACAGAAAAACAGTTAACACATTTACGGCCAAAAGCTGTAATTTACAAACAAGAAAATTTGAATGTAAACCAGTAAATTCAACAATGCACACTGCTATTAAAATCTGTTTTGTACCTTTAACATACTGACAACCACCATAACAATGCAGATGGTAAAAGAGAAAGCCACATGAAGAATCAAAGCTCATCACGAGTAGCTTCGCCACAAGCAGAAGTATATACTGATATATCGAAGGTGCACAGAGTCATTCATGCAAACACAAACCACCATCATGGTAACACACATGAAACAGAAATAATGCAATAAACATTCATTTAACAACAGAAAGATGTACCATAAAGCCCAAATTTACATAACTGATAACAAAAACTATTAAGAAACATGATTATTTAAACAAAATTCTTTCAAATGTGGAGTGTCATGCAGGGAATTCTGGGAATATCAGTTTACAGTTTTTGAATGTAAATTATACATTGATTTGTTAGTTTTACTTCTAAAAACTGTAAAATTAACAGCATTTTACTGTAAAATTACATGAAATGTCTGGTTAGATATTTTACAGTTTTTCCCGGTATATAGTACGGGAACTTACTGTTAACATATTAAAAAAAAATTTCCGTTCGCGGTTTTACAAAATTTTACAGTTAAAAATTACACTTATTTTTTACAGGCTACTTGCAGAGTGTGAACTGTGGAAAGGGGGGGCCCTGGAAGCCTGCCCCCTGATATCCTGATTTATTGTAAATTTTTCCGTCATTAAAGAGATTTTTCCATAATTGCATATGTACATTAATGACAGCAACATGATAAGATACCACTAAATTATTTTTTTTTGGTAGAAACTTATGCGTAACTTGCTTTGCAAACGATTTGTATCGTTGAAAGGCGCTGTAAAAATAAATTGACTTACAATTTATTGAATGTCTTGACGGTGTTGACAAAAAGTGGGGACGCAACTTTCAAATCTTATGAAACATGCATGTGTCTTTAAAAAACAACCTTGCTTTGATAGGAGATATTATGAAGTGTTGCTTTTGATAAAACAAGCTATTATTCATCATTAGAAAAACATTGTTATCCATTTTATTGCATATGAATACTTGAACCCTTCCCTGTGGACACACTGTTTTAGATGTAGTGAGAGGACAATAAGAAACACAGATTTGGTATAATAATGAGAATTAAATTGAAGATGATAATTGTGTTAAATACATTCTATTATTAATCCCTCATGACATTTAAAATTTTAAATATTTTTATATTTTATAAGCTAATAGCAGTTACCCTCGCTGGACCTGTTTTGTCCCACGTCTCAATGCAGCTTGTTCACAAACGAGAGTGCTCGTTCAGTCCAGAGGCGCTTCGACTCTCGGTCAGACTCAGATTCGAAACACCGATTCGTTTAGTGAAGGGCGCATTTGTTCAGAAGGTCCAACTACTAATGAAATGTTTCAAAACTCTCACTCGAATGCTGCTTGCTCGTGATATTTGAAATGAAACATGAACGAAACACAACTTATGCTTCGTGCCTTTATCTTGCCTTCGAACATTATAACAACGCAAAAGAAGGCTAAAATGTGAAAATCTCAGTCACAGCTAACGTTATATATTAATATGAAACACTTATCTTGACTTCGTGTAAATAATCCCATAGTAATATGCTTTATTACATGTTATTTTATTATTCATTTACTGCAGTACTTTATGCATAATCATCATGACAGTTGTTCCTCCTGCATTAATGTGTAGTTATTCCATTAGTAAACTCCCGATCAAACTTTCCAGTTATCATCAGCAAATGCTCTTGGCTTGGAAACTTATTTACAAGCATAATTTCTCGCCACACAATTTTATTTATTTGGAACAACTGTAATATTTTACATTAGAGGAAATCCTTGTTTCTGGAAAATTGGTTCAGTAATGGAGTGATGTTAGTGAACCAATTGTTTGACAATGATGGCAATTTGTTTAATTATTCAGATTTTATTTTAAGATATCACTTTCCTGATCTAGAAAATAATTTCTTTAAAGGGGTCGTATGATGCTTTTTAAAGATCATTATTTGAGTATTTGGTGTAACAGAATATGCTGAAATGCTTTAATGTTCAAAAAACACACTACCTATTGTAGGTCCTCTATGCCCCGCCTCTCTCAAACGCTTCATTTCTACAAAGTCCCTCCTTCCGACAAAGCACAGTCTGCTCTGATTGGCCAGCTGACCCAGTGCATTGTGATTGGCCCGAAAACCACACGCACTCGTTGGAAATGTAACGCCCCTACCATAATCGTGAGCTTCATCTTTCAAAATAAATGTAAAGGCAGAGCCCGAAAGGGGAACGAGTCACGTGACAGACACAGTGATGAAGCTGGTATGTGTTAGCACACAAGCCATGGTTAAGACAGCTGAATCCACTGTGATGTGACCCCGTCTCTCTCTCGCGCGCGCGCTCTCTCTCTCTCTCTCTCTCCCGCACGCGCGCACACACACACGATGATCAAAACTCCGCATTTGAACAGTCAAATAGCAAATACTTAAACTAATAACAAAAAAAAAGTAGCTGATTCAGAAGCGCCAGCTTGTCATAGCAAAATCAGAATGACCTCCTCTCCTAGGTTCAAGAAACAGTCGTCCAGAAAAATGCATGCGTTTGGTGTAAGTCATCTAAAGATTCCAACTGCATCTACTTCTGGAAGGCCAATTAAAGTGCTTTTGCTTTCGCCTAGAAATATACAGCGTCTCCCTGACATGGCTGCTTTTAATACTAACTGCGGTTACTGAAACCAGGACTTCTTTCTTTTCGTGCACATTTGGGCGCATTATGCAATATTTCCACATAGTGAGGGAGATATGTGGGGCGTGTTAGAACGAGCGTTTTAGGGGGGCGTGGCGGAGTCTCAACTTTGATAAAGAATATCTCTTTTGAGACTTTAGTCTTTGCAACTTCAGGGATCTTATTCTATGTCACGGCAGAGAAGAGTAAGGATCCAAGTGCGAGTCAAAGGTAAGGTTTATTTTGTAATCACAAATAACGGAGACACAAGGTGATAATCCTCGGGTCCTGGTCAGAATCAGAGCTCCACAGAGAAATCCCTTCAACCACTGCGTTTGACCAAACCAAGGAGAAGGCTGAAGATCCGTACCCAGACTGAGCGAGAACTGGAACAGAGAACTGACAGGGAGACAGGACATGAGAATAACGAACCAACAAACACACATTGAACAAGGTGTCCTATAAAGGAATCGCTAATGAGTTGCAGATGGCGCGCCCTGATTGAGCGCCAGCTGCAACCACTAACAAATGACGTAACACACATACACCCACATGACAAGACGCAAAAGGACCGCACGGACCCATGAACCGTGACAGTACCCCTCCCCCTAGGAATGCCTCCTGACATTACCAGGAAGACTTACCTGATGATTAAATTAATCGGTAAGAGAGTGGTCCAGTATGTCCCTAGCAGGTACCTAACTTCTCTCCTCTGGACCGTAACCTTCCCAGTCCACCAAGTACTGAAATCCTCTTCCCCTCTGCCTTGAGTCCAGAATACGCTTTACCGAATATGCTGGTTCCCCGTCTACGAGACGCGGCAGTGGGGGAACCGGGGCAGGTGGATTAATGGGTGAACGAAAAACGGGTTTTAATTTGGAGACATGGAACACGGGATGAATTCTCCTGTACGCTGGAGGGAGTTTGAGGCGGACTGCCACCGGACTAATAATCTTGGTGACAGTAAACGGGCCAATGAATTTGGGAGCAAGTTTATTACTGACGGATCGGAGAGGAACATTCTTGGTTGAAAGCCACACTTTTTGACCAACGACACAGACGGGAGGCCTCGACCGGTGGCAATCAGCTTTGGCCTTGGTGCGCACCCCCACCTGGAGGAGGGTCACCCTGGCCCTGCTCCAGGTGCGACAGCACCTCTGGACAAAAGCTTGAGCAGAGGGAACCGCGACTTCGGATTCCATACTGGGAAAAAGTGGTGGCTGGTACCTTAAGCTACACTCAAACGGAGACAGGCCCGTGGCAGAGACTGGTAATGAGTTATGTGCGTACTCAACCCATGAGAGTTGCTGGCTCCATGAGGAGGGGTTCTGAGAAGCCAAACATCTCAACATTCGTTCTAAATCTTGGTTGGTCCTCTCTGTCTGACTATTACTCTGGGGATGAAACCCAGATGAAAGACTAACCGTCGCCCCCAACAATATACAAAACTCTCTCCAAAATTTGGACACAATCTGGGGCCCCCTGTCAGAGACCACGTCTACTGGGAGGCCATGTAAACGAAAGACGTGATCTACGACAGCAACCGCTGTTTCTCTGGCTGAAGGCAAGTTGGGCAGAGGAATGAAATGAGTTGCCTTCAAGAATCGGTCCACCACGGTCAAAACCACAGTGTTCCCCTGAGAAGGGGGAAGACCAGAGACAAAATCTAACGAAATATGGGACCAGGGTCTCGAAGGAACTAACAACAGCAGGGGGTCGATTGGAAGACTTATAAACAGCACATACTGAGCAAGCCAAAACAAAAAGACGAACGTCGCGAGCCATAGATGGCCACCAGAACCATTGTTTAACGAGAAACGTGGCGTGATTAACCCCAGGATGACAGGCTACCTTGGAAAAATGAGCCCATCGGATAACGTCAGACCTTACGGACTCTGGCACAAACAACCGACTCGGTGGGCACCCGGACGGGGGCGTTACCCCTTGAGAGGCCGTGCGGACCCTTGACTCGATCTCCCATGTGACCGCAGAAATAAAAAGTCTCCTTGGCACAATGGGATCGGGCAGGGACGGACGCTCCGAATGATCAAAAATACGAGATAACGCATCCGGTTTGATGTTCTTAGAACCAGGACTGTAAGAAATGGAAAAAAAATCGAATCGGCCAAAAAAAAAAAAAAAAAAAAAAAGAGCCCACCGAGCCTGCCTAGAATTCAATCTTTTAGCGGATTTGATGTATTCAAGATTCTTGTGATCCGTCCAGAACAAGAAGGGCTGCGCCGACCCCTCCAACCAGTGACGCCACTCACCCAAGGCCAACCTAACTGCCCCACAACTTGTTACCAATATCTAATTACGTTCCGCGGAGGACAAACGGTGAGAATAATACGCGCAGGGGTGCACCTTGCCGTCCGTGGGGGAATGCTGGGATAGTACCCCACCAACTCCCACCTCTGACGCGTCAACCTCCACCACAAACTGCCTGGAGGGATCAGGGGCTATGAGGATGGGAGCTGAAACGAAGCAGCTTCTGAGTTTGGAAAATGCAGCATCCGCTGCACTGGACCACCTGAAAGCAGTCTTGGTGGAGGTTAAGGCAGTCAAAGGGGTGGCTAGCTAGCTGAAATTGCGAATAAAACGCTGGTAGAAATTGGCAAAGCCCAGAAACCTCTTCAGGGCCTTGCGGGAATCTGGGGTTGGCCAATTCACCACAGCCTGAACCTTCTCAGAATCCATGCGCACCCCCTCGGCCGAGATGATGTACCCCAAAAAAGGAACAGACTGTGCATGGAAAACGCATTTCTCCACCTTGACATAAAGCCCATTCTCTAGCAGCCTCTGAAGCACTCGTCTGACGTGCAGAACATGTTCCTGGAGAGAACGAGAAAAATATCAGTATGTCATCCAGGTAAACATAAATGAACTGATCAAGCATATCTCTCAGAACGTCATTAACGATGTGCTGGGAAAACGCGGGAGCGTGGGAAAGGCCAAGAAAGGAAGAACAAGATATTCAAAGTGCCCCCTGGGGGTATTAAAAGCGGTTTTCCATTCATCCCCCTCTCTTATGCGAACCAAATGATAAGCATTGCGGAGATCTAATTTCGTGAAAAATGACGCCCCCTGCAGACGCTCGAAAGCCGACAACATCAACGGTAAAGGGTAAGTATTCATCACCGTGATGTCGTTTAAGCCCCGATAATCAATACAGGAACGAAGAGAGCCGTCCTTCTTTTTCACAAAAAAGAAACCCACACCTGCTGGAGAAGAGGGGCGGATGATCTTGGTAGTTAGAGAATCAGAAATATATTTCTCCATAGCCTCCCTCTCCGGATTGGAGAGTGAATACAATTTGCCCTTAGGCGGAGACGTACCTGGCAATAAATCTATAGCACAGTCATAGGGACGATGAGGAGGTAGAGAAGCAGCCCGAGACTTACTGAACACTCCCCTCAGATCAAGGTACTCCTGTGGCACGTTAGACAGGTCCGAATGATCCTCCTGAAACACAGAACAAACAACAGGAGAACACGCGGACAACAAACAGATGGCATGACAATATTCGCTCCAACCCAGCACAGTATCATTACTCCAATTGATGTGAGGATTATGGAGGACCAGCCAGGGATGACCCAGAACCAACGGAGCAGTAGGAGTGTCGGTGAGGAGAAAGTGAATGTCCTCAGTCCTCAGTTGCCCCGAAGTGATGAGTCTTAAGAGTGCCGTGGTGTGAGTGACAGCGGGTAAGGCCTGGCCGTTGAGTGCAAGCATAGAGACGGGCTGAGAAAGCTCCACCATGGGAATCTGGAGGGACCGAGCGAACCCAATGTCCAAAAAGTTCCCCTCCACTCCAGAGTCCACTAACGCCTCACAGTCATGATAAACAGACCTCCGAACCTCCAAACGAACCTCCAGCCTCACAGAAAGATGAGTGCTTGAATAAGAGGATTTGTGTCCCTTAATGGCACCCGTCAATAACCTCCCACCTACTGACGGGCATTGTCTTTTGCCGGACACCGTGCTGCGATGTGTCCGGGACCGCCACAGTACAAGCACACTCCCTCTCTACTGCGTCTCTGCCTCTCCTGTAGTGGGAGACGGAACCTTCCCACCTGCATGGGCTCGGACTCTGGAAGAGAGAAAACAGTCTTATTGGTAAGTGCAGGTAATTGAGTCTGTGAGACGAACGGCGGTTCTCGGAGTTGTCGTTGATCCCGCCTCCGCAATCGGGTGTCCACCCGAATGGCTAGAGCTATGAGTTCGTCCAGCCCGCACGGTAACGCTGATGAATCTATCTCATCCTTAATTCTCTCAGGAAGTCCAAACCGAAACATGTCCCACTGTGCTTCTGCATTCCACCCACACTCTGCAGCCAAAATGTGCGGAACTCGATAGAATAGTCAGTAACAGTGTTCTGTCCTTGACGTAACTCAGCAAGAAGTCGTGCTGCTTCTCTGCATGATCGAAAACCCTCCGTAGCTCCTCGGAAAAAGCCTGAAAGGACGAGCAACAAGGTAATCTCCGTTCCCACACTGTGGTTCCCCAGTTAGCGGCTCGACCCGAGAGCAACGTTATGACGAACGCCACTTTAGCCTCTTCAGTAGGAAACGCGGATGGTTGGAGGGAAACATAGAGTGAACATCTCGCCAAAAAAGAACGACATAATTGGGGTTCCCCAGAATAAAAAGCTGGAGGTGGTAGCCGAGGTTCATGGGTGCGGACAATCGGAAACACACCGAAACCAGTGGATGAAGCATGGCTGGTTGCTGAGCTGAACCCCGCTCAGCCTTCAGATGCTGGATCTGGGTGGTGAGCTCAGACAGCTGACTCACCAGGGTCTGGACGGCCCGCCCCGTGGCCATCATCTGATCCTCCTGATGCTCCATGCGAATGTTAGTCTTGGCCAAAAAGTCTCTGAGCTCTACCGCACTCGCTGGATCCATGAGTATGGACGGTTCGTTCTGTCACGGCAGAGAAGAGTCAGGATCCAAGTGCGAGTGCAAAAGGTAAGGTTTATTTGTAATCACAAACAACGGAGACAACAAAGATAATCCTCGGGTCCAGGTCCGAATCAGAGCTCCACAGAGAAATCCCATCAACCACTGCGCTTGACCAAACCAAGGAGAAGGCTGAAGATCACCGTATAACCCTGATAGACTGAGCGAGAACTGGAAACAGAGAACTGACAGGGAGACAGGAACATGAGAATAACAAACCGACAAACACACATTGAACAGGGTGACCTATAAAGGACTCGCTAACGAGTTGCAGCTGGCGCGCTCTGATTGAGCACCAGCTGCAACCACTAACGAATGACGTACGTACATAAAAAGCAAGACAAGAACGCAATAAGAACCGATCCGGAACAAGGACCGTGACAATTATGCAACAATCCGCTTGAAAACTCGAAAGAGAAAGAGAATAAAAACTGAAAAATCGCCATCATATGACCCCTTTAATACAGTTTTAAAGGCCATCTCTCGGGAAATTTGTATGCTTTTTAGAAATAACAACAGTGGCTCATTGATTTCAGTTTGCCCCCCAAGTCCTGAATCCACTGTGGTTGGTTCTATTTGTTTCTCTGTTCAAAAATCCAATCACAAAATCCAGTCTTTATTTTTGGACCTTGTTACCTCTAATTCTTCCTCCATTTCTTATTGGAACAACCTTTTTGAGGATATTAAGTGGGCATATGTTTGGTCACTCCCTCTGAAATTTTTCTTAACAAATAAAGTTAAAGAAATATCTTATAAAATAATTCACAGGTTTTATCCTGTCAAGCAGTTTTTGCAGAAATTAAAAAGCGACATTGATACATTCTGTCCGTTCTGTGAATTTTCTTCTGAAACTGTAGCTCATTTGTTTTGGGAGTGTCCCTTTGTTCAGTCTTTCTGGAATAATGTTAATGCTCTGATTGTCCAAAATATTTTTTATGATTTCTCTTTGTGTTATAAACACATTCTTTTTTGGGTTTTATGCTGAAGATAAGTATCTATTTAATGCAAGTTTTTGTATAAACCTCCTGTTATTTATTGGAAAGTTTTATGTCCATAAATGTAAATATACTAAATGTAAACCCCACTTTTACACCTTCAGACAAGAACTGAAGTTGTATTTAAATACAATTTCAACGTCTGTTAACAAGAAAGCTATAAAAACATCTAGAATTTGTGCCATGTTTAAGATTTTTCCCGAATATACTTGTATTTCTATTTGTGTGCCTTTTTTTCTCTCTTTTTTTCTTCTGTCCTTTTCTTAAGAATTTTTATATTATATAGTTTTTTTTCTGTGATGTTTTATCTATTAATCCTCAAGTAGTTTATTATTGATTGCCATTTTGTATGTTTTGTACGTACTGTTTTTTTACTGTTTGTTTGGTACGTACTGTAATCCTTGTTGTTTACTGCAATACAAGTTGTTCCTCCTGCGGCAGTTCCGTGGGCTGCAGCATTTGCTCACTGATTGGCTGAATTTGTCAAGCTACGGAAGTTGAGAAAGGCTGAAACGCCTAACGTTACTCGTTTAGCGTTTAATCATGGCAGACGCACCTTCGGCAGCCAGGTAAAACTTGTTATGTTGCTCATTTTTACGTTTGATCTGCAATATGATTCAAGCTGGGAAAGTAACAGAGCTTTCATTTTGTAATAGCAAAATAGTTTATTACGCTACATAGCGACTGGAGCAGCCCAGCATATTATGTAACGTACAAAACAAAGTCAAGTATTCTCAGTAACGTACACTTTCTTACTATTGTTCACAGTAACAAGGCTGTTACAAGTGTCTACAATGACGTGAAGGTATGTTTTTTCCCCCTAAACTTGCACAATTACTGACTTTTAAGGGCTGTATCACTTAAAGTAATCTTTTATAACAAAATGAAAGTAACTTTTAAATTTGATCATACTTATTTCCTACATCCCACACCGCAGCCAATACACCTAACCGTTAGTCACCCTAATAGTTTGCGGGGTTGTATTAGACACGTTTAATGCTCACAGTGGTTTAAAAGACTGAATCTTTAATATAGGAATACTATGGAAAGACACTGAAGAATACATCTGACCTGAAAAGCAATGCCTGTGTTCCGTCTGCCAAGCCTGTCCCTGCATACGTGAGGAAAGTGATAGCTGAGATCCATCCAGATGTCGTTGCAAAGTGAGGTTTGCTTCGATGAATGTTGTGATGATTTAGTTAAAACATACATATGCAAGATGTCTTTGAGGTAAAACAAAGTAACATGGAACGTAAGCTCACAAACCATACAAGCCCACTTGTAGTTTCAGTAGTTTCAGTCAAGAAAGACAAGAAAGAAAGACAAGTGATATATTGAAATTAGAATCAAATGCAGTTTGATTTAATTTATTTCCTTGGTATATTTATGTATTTGGAAAAAAAATAATGGGAACTGTAAGTTAGAGAAGGGTTTTATGCTCACCAAGGCTGATTACAATAAAAACAGTAATATTGTGAAAAATTAATTATAATATAGCACTTATATATATATATAGTAATATATGGTAAAAATGTAATTATCTTTAGATTTGCAGCGCTGATATATTCAGCAGCCACTACTCCAGTTTCAGTCGGCACATGATCTTGAAATCTATAATAACCCGAGTTTCTGCTCTAGAAAGATTTTATATTATCATTATTACTGTTGGAAAACTGCTGTTGTGCTGCTTAATGTTTTTGTGGATTCTTTGATGAATAGAAAGTTCAAAAGAGCAGCATTGATTTGAAATGGAAATCTTTTTGTAACATTGTCACTTGCTGCCACTTTTTATCAATTGAATGCATCCTTTGTAAATAAAAATATTTTCTTTGAAAAGGAAAAATCTTTAAATAAATCTGTAAAATACATACATCTATTGCTATAAAATAAAGCAGCACCTAAACACCTACTTCATTAGAAAACCGTTCTCATATTAATAAATTAATAATCATAAATTAGCAATATCGATTTGAGTGGCTTAATAGGGTCATTTCCTCTGATGATATATAATCATATCTAAAAATGTAGCCAGCCAGTGATATAATGAATAAGATTAACAGATTAAAATGTGACTGCTTAGACATAGTCTAATTAAAGTTATATTGCTTTATTCTGATGATACTTCCTCTGACATTTCAAATTAATTGCAGTTTTACATATTGCCTTTCACAATGTTTCAGCACTGACCCCTTGGTGGCAGAATAACTTGTGTCCCTCCTCTCAGGTACTATGGCTGTGGTCTGGTGGTCCCTGATTGTCTGGAGGGCTGCAGGGTGCTTGATCTTGGATGTGGGAGCGGACGGGACTGCTACATGCTCAGCCAGCTTGTAGGAGAGAAGGGACATGTCACAGGTATCGACATGACTGAAGATCAGGTAAATTCCTTTAAGGTTTTGGATAGCAATGTAATGCTGTAATACGGGCTTGTGCTACAAGTTACTATATATGGCAGACTAGTACATAGTTAGTGAATGTGTAATTCTGTTTCGCTGATATTTCAGCATAGTTTTTTAAAAATTGCCAAAGCTAATAATTACAACAGTACTGTTGTTTTTTTCTCCAAACAAATTAATTTAATAGTGATTAAATATTTTAATTGATTGACAGCACTAATAAATATATGCTTTTCATTTACTATCCTAAATGCATTTGACAGTATATGTGAACTGCTCAGATGTCTTCTTTGTTTTACAGCTTGAGGTGGCTAGGAAATACATCGACTACCACATGCAAAGATTTGGCTATAAAAAGCCAAATGTGAATTTTGTTCAAGGCTACATTGAGGCCCTGGCAGAAGCAGGTCTGGTGGAGAAATCATATGATATCATCATGTAAGCTTTCTCAGTTTCAAAATGATAGCCTATTTGTGAAGAAAAATAACTTTGCAATTCTTTGCTGACACGAAACTGTTAGTTGGAGTCTGTTCAGATTTCCACTGCTTGATAGCATGAACAAGCAATTAATTGGCAGTTTTTGTTCTTTTATTTCTAAAGATCAGACTGTGTGGTGAACCTGTCACCAGGTAAAACCAGTGTCCTGAGAGAGGCTTACCGTGTACTGAAGGTACTTCGATTTCATACAGAATTCAGTTTAATTCTTTATTTTTTAGCTCTGATTTTTTTCCAACTCTGACACTCAGATGCTATATTAATAGCCTAGAACATGTTACTTTGAATATTTGAAACATGGATATCTTTTGAATAATGGATATCTTTTGTGCCTTTAGCTCATTAACAAACACAAATGATTTTGATTCGGTTTGTGTTTAGGATGGAGGGGAATTGTACTTTAGTGATGTTTATAGTGATGCTAGAATCCCTGAAGACCTCAAGGCCAACAAAGTGTTATGGGGTAAGAAAGAACAGGGCCCGGTTCCCCGATAACGCTCACTCTTAGCGCGCTAAGAAGACTCGAAAGATATATCTTACCAAAGTTGTTTATGTTCCTAAGTGTGTTCCCCGAAGTGTTCCTTAGGAAGCTTCTTAACACGCTGCCTCTTAAGTTCGACGTTACAGAGGCGCTGTCCCAAGTGAAGGTGCTGAATTAGTTGGAATCGATTGCTCAGGAATCGATTTTCCACTTCACGCGAAGGTACTTTACGGCGTTAAGAAAGACAACACGTTCTATGCAAATTAAACATTCCTCAAATTATTCCAGTAACATTTATTTTAACATAGTTTAAGTTATCCGTAAAATATAGACTATTAATTAAATTATCAAATTGTCAGTAATGTGTTCACACCATATGTTGTGACGGGTAGACGAACCGGGTATCCCTCGCTAATCATCCACCCTCCTTATCCCGTTGTGCCACTTGTGCCGCTTCTTGACATGGGTTTAACGACTTCTAAAAATTATGTAATACACTTTTATATTAATGGTAAGGTACTTTACAATCAGAATTGATTGGCAAGCAGCTGCAGTTACTTCTGTTTAATGCGGTATTGATTGCCATTGGTTAATGTTTTCTATAAAAAGCAACCTATCTACAATGAACAGAGAGAGAGAGTTAGATACAGAATATGGTGGGGAAGCAACGTAAAAAAAAAGGGCACCAAGCTTCTCTTCAGAGGAACTTGAAGTTTTGCTGGACGAGGTGAGCTTGCACAAGGTGACACTGTTTTCCAGCTTTCTGAATAACTTGTGCAACAGCAACAAAAAGGAGCTATGGAGCGACATAGCAAGGAAGATGGCTGCCTCCGGATCAGGCACACCAAGGTCCTGGCAGGACGTCAGGAAAAAATTGTATGATTTTTCAAGCCAGGTTAAGGTGAGGTTCTGCTGTCCGTAGAGACCGGGTGAGGACAGGTGCGGGGACCAGTTCGGTGGAACCCTTAACAGCACATGAGGAGAAGGCACTGGCGATCATGGGAGACAGTCTCACATGGAATCCCTGGGGGATTGACGTTAGAAGAGGTGACGCTGAACAGGCCTCATGTTCCAGGTCATCATCGCCACCCCCCAATGTGCCATGCTCCCCAGACACCGAGCCACCTGCAGCACTCTCCTCACCTGGCAGCACCGAGCCGGAAGGGTGCACTACGCCACCACCTCCCGTACACACGTCTTCGCCAGGACTTCGCTACACGACATCACGACGTCGCTCCACAATCTCACCATGTCGGTGTAGCGAAGAGTTGGTGAACATTGAAAAGGAGAAGTTGGTCGTGTTGCAGGACATTCAGCGCCAGTTGACAGAAGCAAATGAGCTCGCTCGCCAGTCTCTGGAACTGAAGGGAGCCAAGCTGGAACTGGCCAAGCAGCAGCAATTCAACAGGCCGTCAATCTTGGTACCAATCTTGCTGCCAGCTGAAGGTGAGCCAGTTGCTCTTGGTTTATAGATTTTGATGTTCCTTTCCTCACAGTTCCTAATATGATTTTGGTAGCGTGCAGGGCAGCCCTCTGTGGAGGATAGAGGACCTCAACTTCTCCCTCTCCATCTTCCTCCTCATCTGCTTCCACCTCCTCCTCCTCCTCCCCCTCCGGAATAGGTGCGCCTCCACGCACAGCCATGTTATGGAGTATGGCCGTTGCCACCGTAACTGCGCAAGAGCTGTGAGGCTTCATGCGCAGTCCTCCTGCCGACTTGTGCAGGCACCGAATGCGCACCTTCTAGATGCCAATTGCACACTCGACAACGTTGCGAGTGTGAACGTGTGCAACATTGTAGGCTCTTTCTGTGGGTTGGTCAGCGGTGTGAATAAGTATGTTCTCAGAGGGTATCCACTATCCCCGAGGAACAGGCTCTGACCAAACCCCTCTCTCTCCGCTTGTTCACCCACGGCAGAATTGGCCCAGACAAAACTGTCGTGGGTGCTGCCTGGCCACCTTGCCACCAGGTCGGAGATCACACCCCTATGGTCCACTATAACCTGCACGTTTATGGCCGCGTATCCCTTTCGCGATATGTACGCCTGATCAATCACTGATGGATTGGCGATAGGGATGAGTGTACCATCCACCAGGCCCAAGACTCTGGGGATGCCAGCAATGGCATGACAGCCCTGGTGCACCTCCTGGACCTCCTGACGTGTTGCCGGCAGCCTGATGTAATCCCCGGCATGGCGCAGAAGGGCGTTGGTGACAGTGTGGATGCACCTCCACACCGAGGTCTTGCTTAGGCCGTAGCCCTCTCCCACGACCTCGATGAAGCTCCCTGTAGCAAAAAACCTTAGCGCTGCAAGCAGCTGGACTTCAGGGCTTAAAGCAAAATTCCGCCGCGTTAGCCTGGCAAGTGCAGGTCTGAGAAGGTCCAGCAGCTCCATAATGAGTTGTCTTGGGAGGCGAAATTTTTGTAATATAGCCACGTCAGGCAAAATGTCAAAAGGGCTTAAGTTTTGCCGAATAAAAAAATTGACATGGACTAATTGGCCGGCGCCGTCTTTGATTCAATACAAGGACACGTTGGATCGCTGCCATAGTTGGTCGCTTACTGGACACCACCATGCTTACCCATTTATAGATCTTAGCCATTTAGAGCCAAATTGTTTGCCAAATTTTAATTATCAAAAGTGATTGCCAATTTAAACGCTTTAATGACATTTGAAATAGCTTAGGCTAATTACCACCATATTAGTTCTGATACCAAATAAAGTCAACTTCATAAATAGGCCTGTATCCATTGCGAACATATTTTATTATTAGTCTTAAAATGTCCATAACATAAAATCATCGTTGAGCCACAACATTGTCAGCATACCATAGTTTGACTTGTACTGCGCTACGCGCGATTCTAAGACTGCGCCAGTGGCGAGGAGACTAGAGTCTGAGATCAAACAAAGCCAAAGCGGAGAGAAGGTTACGCATGTCCAGAGCCAACCTACGAAAATGTGACTTACCGAAGATATCTAGCCTTACGAACGTGTCAGGACTGTGCCTATGTAAGAGAGAGGTGAGGATAGGGTTACGAAAACGAATAGCGATACGAACGTTTGGGCGAACGGCCCGGAGCTTTTGTCGTTAACAGGCTTGTTAAAAAATTAATTCTGATTGGTCTCCTTCAATCAGAGCGTAACGTTATTAATCAGTAAGGTCACAGTGTTGCCTGTCATTGCTAAAATAAAAAGTCTTCCGTCAGTGTTTTTGTTCTTGTTTTCCAATAGACCTATCAAACCTATTAAATCCAGATAAGACAGGCTAAATGAAGATATGAAGTCTTGTTTTCTGAGAAAGTGAACAAAATTAAGCAAGCTTTGCGCTTGCTCGTAAAGTGAGGAAATATTTCTGCCCCACTTTTTAAACAAGATATGTATATAATATCAGCTCTGGTCAGTCAATAAGTGTCTGCAACTTGACAGCTCAAAATTACTTCCAACAGAGTTCGATATATTAAATTAGAAGTATCATTACTAGTGAATGAAAGCTATTTGGAGTGCACATCAGAAAACTCAGGATGTTTTTCGTGCTGGTCTCTTTAAATGCAAATGAGCTGCTGCTCCCCACCAGTGTTGCCAATTTAGCGCTTTGTTGCTAGATTTAGTGACTGTTCAGACCCCCTTAGTGACTTTTTTTTCCAAAAGAGCGACTAGCGACAAATCTAGCGACTTTCTTGGACAAACCTTATTTAGACTTATGAGACTCTCCGGTACTGCCGCACGAGCACGAGGTCTTGCTTTCCTATGGGATGATATTAGACTCAAAATGATTAATAGACGCACGCACAATCTTACTAACACAAACAAAATGCATCTTTCAATTTGAGTCTGTGGAATTCAGGATTACATGATTGTCCAGCGATGTTTACAAATACAGACATGTTTGCGAATAAAAGTTTTCTGTTCTGCATTAATATATCATGAATTGCTCATGCAAAAAGGATTCTGTGCATATGTGGATCAGGTGACACGCGTGCATTAATTGACGTCTAGTTCGCGTCGATCTTATTCGGTTCATTTGGATTTTGAGACTTCATTTTCGCAGTTTACAGCATTTCATGACGCTCACACACACAACTACCAATGAACAAGGCCCAGTGCAATTCATTAAGTGTACTCGATTTGAAAAATGTGCAAATGTGCGTCACTACACTGAAACAAATGCTTTTCTCTGCTCTGCAGAGTTAAGAATTACATTAATGTGCAGCATTTAGTTCGAATAGAGACATATTTGTGAATACAAATGTTATATTTTGTATTAAAGTATCATAATTTGTGCATGTAGCATTAAAATGTGCATTTGTGGATCAGGCGGCAACGCGCGTAGGCATTAATTAGTCTCTTCGAGTCGATTCTGAGTTGATTCTATTTGAATTTTGAGACTTTCGTTCCGCGCTTTTAGCCTTGCGCAATCCACACACACACACAGCACGCGATCCACGCGCAGCTGAGCTTCAGAAAATCAGCGACCACTAGATGGCACTAGCCCCAGTCACATGTGCGCATTCAATTGAGTACGGTTTTATGAATGTTACATTGTTTTCTTTGTTTCTTTTTGCTTTGGTTTTGGTTTTCAACTTAACTTGTCTTAAGACGCAGAATAGCTTATATTAATTTTGCCAAACAAGAACTTTATGACGGTACCTTGGTTTTTTTCTTTCTTTCTGTAATTCAACAGCACATTGTCAATTATTCCTTCCTTGTAGGCTATTATTATTATTATGCAAAGATGAAGTTGACGATGCTGATTAGCCATATCTGCAGTACGAGAGAAATGCACCATTCATATAGTCCTACAGCATTGCAAACGCTGTAGCCTCTTCATTATCAGAATAAAATACAGTCAACCAAACATATACAGTGGGTACGGAAAGTATTCAGACCTCCCTAAATTTCACTCTTTGTTATATTGCAGCCAATTGCTAAAATCATTTAAGTTAAGTTTTGTGTTTTTTTTTCCCCTCCCAATTTTCATGTACACACAGCACCCCTATTGACAGAAAAACACAGAATTGTTGACATTTTTGCAGATCTATTAAAAAAGAAAAACTGA